>CANXYC011182193.1:0-19334 GCA_948193065.1 Aleurites moluccanus
TCATTATTAGAGACAAAATTTATCTTCATATTTTTTCTCTTTTTTTGCGATGTTCGATAAATATCAATAAGATATTTTATCATACAATAAGTATTTGACCAATTTTTCTTCATACCATACCGATAATATTTACTTTAAAAATTTTGTTCATCTTTTCTATTCTTATTTCTGTATAATTTTATCCCACTTTTGGTGGTGATAAATATTCTTATGATATTTCTTTATTCTTATGAAAAGAATAATTATTATATATTTACTTTTAAATTTTATAGTATTATTGTTATATATTACTACATTCACTTCAGGGAATGAGATAAAATCACCATAATATATTTCATGAATTTTTCATTAACGATTTGTTATTTTATTCAGTTAAGTATGACTGCATTCACTTTAGGGAATGAGATTAAATCAGAGTGCATGAAATTAACTCATAATATTTTTATAATATTTTTTTATCGATATTGCTACTGCAGGAACATATTCGATATATGAAAAATATTAACATATTATTATTTGTCAATATTCTTCACACATTAAGAGTTAATTTTAACAAAAATCAACATATCTAAAATAAAAAAATAACTTTGTAATATCAAAATAAATAAATTTACTATCATTATTAATACATGATTAAATTTAAAAAAAAAAAAATTATAATAACTATTCTAATTTTTTTTCACTTATACTTTTATAAGATCTCAAATACAAATCATTTTTTTTTAATTTCAAATTATATTTCAACAAGTATAAAATATTATAATCTATACAAAAACAAATATCAAAATTAGAGTATAATTTTTTTTTTTAATGTTAGATGTAGATTAAAAAATAAAATGATAATGCATAAAAATAGAATTTACTTATTCAAATACCTGAATTGAAATGTCACCAAGAAAAAGAATTTCAAACCTCAAATACTTCAACGTTGTCGAGGGAAAGATCTTCAAATCCTTTAAACAATAAAACTATCAAAAATGTCATGGAGAGAATCGTGCTGATAACGTGTTATGAAAATAAAGAAAATAAAAATAAGAACAAGAACAAGAATAATAATGTAGAAGAGAGAGTATTCTATTGTCTTCTTAGTATGTATTACAAAATAATATGAACTCCTATTTATAGGGTTCATCTTCATCATATGTTACAATATATAAACCCACCATAAATTACAACATAAATTACAATATAAATTACAACATAAATGGTGCAATAAAATTAAACTTAAATTACAAAACTTATGAGTAGTGGGATAGATGAATAGACATCTATATTTATCTTATGAGTAGTGGGATAGATGAATGGATATCCACATTTATCTATATATTTATAACAATTATCATATAAATTAATAACTTAAATTTTAACTTAATTGTAAAGCAAAATCATTTTAGGAGTAGATGTTATAATTCAAATTGTTTTATTTATTAACATAAAAAGTAAATGAAGTTTTGCTTATTTGATGAGGAAGTGATTTTATTTTCAGCATGTTCAAAATTAATAAGAAAATTAGTTAATAGTATGTTTGGATCTCAATGATTTAGAATATGAATTTGGAATTATATTAAATTTTTTATTTGAATTACTAAAATTAATTGAATTTAAATTTGATTCAAATATCTAGTGAAATCTAACTCTTTAAAAATTTAATATTTAAAATATTTTTTTTATCTAGTTATTTCAAAGAGTTAATTACTATGAGATTCTTTTATTTTGATCGACTATATTAAAAAATTCATATATTTTTAAAATTATACTAAAAAGTCTCTGTATTTTGGTTCTGTTAAAATTTGATGTCATTTATTAGAAAATCCGTTAAATCTATGTAGAAAGTCTATAATACCCCTTATTTTCAATCTAATTTTCACTCAAATATCATTCTTTTCAATCACACTAAAATTTTCATTTTCATCACCATCACGCAACCACCATCACCACATCACCACACCACCATACCACCATAACTCCAAATTGGTATGGATTCATATATACGAGGAGAATACAATAAGTCAAAACTAACAAGTTGATCTTTCTAGTTAAGAGAGCTCATAACATGGAAGTAGTAATAGAAATCAAGAGCAAAACAGTATAACATCATCTGAAAAATGGTGAAAATTCACAGCATGAAAATGTTAAGATAGGTAAAAATGTTCAATATTCTCAAACCATGAATCAAATGTCCAAGATCAATAATAACAATAAGAAAACAATCAACAATTTCAAAATCCTAAATCATATGAGGAGCAGCAACAACAACAATAAGAAGATGCCGAAATCCAAATTACTTCTCAAGATTTCAAAATGAATTATCAAAAGAAGATTAACAACAAATAATCAAACAACAACAAAAGCAAAAAGAAAAGCAACAGTATGAAGATTTAATAAAATCTGAAAAATCAATAGAGGACATAAAAACCCAACAAATCTAACAAGAAATAAAACAACAAATTGAAGGAAAATAGAGCAGATAAATTAAACTAATCAGAAATTTCAAATAAGCCAACTAAAGCACCCAAATAAAACTAAGGAAGAACAGCCCACAAACAGAAAAATCAAGACATGATGTATTCTAGATTTAGGAAAGCTAAGAAAGGAGAAAATTGTCTTTGAGTTTCAGAACTCCACCTTCTTTATTTGCCCTTTAAATTTATGAGTTTTTCTCTTTTCTTCAGTGTTTCTCTATTTCTAGTTCAGACAACTAGGCCATGCTTGCTGCCATCACCGAGTGCAATCTCAACCTCAATTGAAATCCAGGCAACAGCTTCACATTGTCATCGTCGTGCCTCATCTCTGGCCATCGTTGTGAATCTCCGTTAGATCCAAACCACCAATCACCATCAAATCGGAACGTTAGCCACGATTGAGCATAGTTTGCATCAACAAATTGCGCTAATATTAGGCACAAGCTCAGACGTCGCTCGTCTTTCTTGCGTTAGTAGGTATATATTTTATGGATTTCCTCTTCTTTAATTTGATATTATTTGTTAGTAGATGAAGTTTTAGATAAAAAGAAAAGGGAGGTTATTTGTTAGATAAGATGAAGAAGAAGATGTTTCAATATTTCGGGAAAGAAGAAAGAAGAGAGAAGAAATTAAAGAAATCAAATGAGGAGATGGTGGTCAAGCTCCCAACCATGAACCATGAGAATCAAGAAGGAGATTGTGAGGAAATGAGAAGTTGGGATAAAAGGGGTATTTTTGGAATTAAAATAAAATTATTTAGTAAAGGTTGACTTTTTATCCATCAATTGATGAAAAAATATGAAATTTTTTACAGAAAGATCTAAGAGTGTAATGAAACCAAAATATATGAATGTTTTAATATAATTTTGAAAATATATAAATTTTTTAATATAATCAGCTAAAATACAGATATCTCATAGTAATTAATCCTATTTTAAATCTATTATATTCATTTTTAATCTAAAATTTCTATTTTTTTTAAAATTTAAAATCTAAAATTTTAAATTTTTTACATTCTTTAAGTAAGAAATTTATAAATATATAAATTTCAAATCATAAATTTAAAATAAGAACTTTGAAATTAAAATTTTAAATTCAAACCTATACATTCAAACACAATCTAATAAAATTATTTTTAAAAAAATTGAAATCAATAAGAAAGAATATAAGAAATAATTTTACTACTAATTTTATGATAATATAATTAGTAAATTATTCAATTATATAACATGATTTATATATGTATATATATATATATATTTATATATATTTTTAAAGGTATAGAGAAGATATGAGTTCTAAATTTAATTAAGTATTCATTCACTAATATTTATGGTCATATAATTATATTATATATAGTAAGGGTTATAAAAGGAGGATTTTTTTTTTGAAAGATAGAAAATCTTATTTCAAATAAAATCAACAATTATAAACTAGGAAGGGTTCTAATATTGAGCTATCTTTTGAGCTGATCCTTAAGAATTAAAGGATTACTACTTAAGTAATCATCACATAGGACTTCTCTGGCTATCAAATGAGCTGTCCAGTTAATCTTATGAAGAATAGATAAAATTGAAGGAGCTAAAATCAGCTGATAATTGCAAAATATCACTAAGAACAAAGCCAATGTTCTGATCATCACAATCTTTGCAATTAATTGAATCTATAATAATCTTAGCATCCCTTCAAATATAACCTGTTGACATCCAAGTTGGAAAAAACATGCACAGCCTCCCTTAGGCTCATAGCTTCCAATATTTTTGGATTTGTAATATAATTCACCTTCTTAGAACCTGCATATATAGTAACTCACTCACCTCTTGAACCTCTTAGAGCATAACCCAATCCTCCACAATTACCATTGGAATTTGTAGTAGCATCAAAATTGGGTTTAACATACCATATTGAAGGCATCTGCCATTCACAATTATGAACAGCAGCTGATGCAAGAGGCACATCTGCTGCAGCATTTCCATTAAAACTTTTTTAGTTTATTTAATTTTTATAATAAATAATTTCATTAAAACTTTTCAGTTTATTTAGTTTTTATTAATTTTAAATCATATTGTATGTCTTAATAATATGGAGAACATTAAGAGAATGTAATATAGAGAAGGTCCTTACCAGTTAACACTCATTTTTGAAATATAAGAAATATTATAATTCACAATTATTAAGATAAATCACAATTATGGAAGAAAATAAATAATTGCAATTGACTGTGATGAAAAAAAAAAAAAATTATAAAAATGGGCTAAAAGTTTGAAGTATATAAAAAGGTAATGGTAGCTTCTAAAAGGGCCCATTATCAACAAAATTATTGGGCTAATTATCCGACCCGAATCTCCCACCCGAAATACCCGTAACACCAACGGCTAGAAAAAATCCAAAACTTGAACCTTGCATATGAGCGTTCACAATATCAGAAAGAGACTTGGTAACCGTTAGATCGTAAAGAATCCAACGGTTGAAACCAAACGAAAAAAAAAAGACCGTTGGAGGAGGCTCGCGTCCCTTCAAAAGTAAAGGAGTTGTAACCCTTTCTTCCCTTCCCACTCTGAAGAAGTAGTATCACCAAGCAATTGTGCAAAAAACAGAGAAAGAGACAGAATTTGCAAGGAAATTTAGAGAGAGAAAGGGGATTTGATAGAGAAATTCAGAGAGAGTGGCTTCTCCAAGCGAGAGACACGAAGGAGAGACACGAAGTAGTCTTCTCCAAGAGTTTCTGTCGTCACTATTGGCAAGAGTTTTTGGCAAAAATCAAGAAGAACCTGAAATGGCGTCAAAAACTGTTGTTCCTCATCCACAGCTAAAAGGTAACCCCCTTTTTTTTTTTTTTTTTTTTTTATTTCTTATGCTTTGTGGGTTTCTTTAATTTGTGTATTTTTTTTTTCTTTGGGACTTTAAGGGCTCTTTGATTGCAAATGGCAATTGTTATGTGGGTTTTCCATGTTCTTTGTGGTTTCTTTTCTATTGATTTACACTGGGTTTTACTCTGTTCTGATCATGATTTCTTTTCTTGATTAGTTGTTTAATAGTTGAAGTTGGGTTTTTGTTTAGTTTATCTCATAGTTATTATTGTTGTACAATATATATGAAATGATTGGTTTGGTGTAAACTGTAAAGGTAGGATCTTGGTTTCAATAGAAAACATTTTCATGATTTTGTTTCAGGGGGATTTTCTTTTTGATCCTGAACTGGTCTAGTTCTTATTCCTGTTATTAAAAAAAGTCTTATTGTTGGTTTCTCTCTTCAGATTTCTTGTGGGATATGTTATTCGATTCAATTTTTATTCCTGTTTGTAGATCTCGACTCTGTAATCGGATTTCTACTAAATTTGGAACCAGAATATGTATCGAGAGGAATTTATTTTTAGTTCTTTCCGTGATTTTTTTTGTAAAATTTAAAAGCTGGTTTGTTCTTTTCCCCCCTCTTAATCAATCTTTCTTGCAAATCTTAAATCAAAATTTTTGCTGAGAATTTGCCATGCAAAAATGTTGTTTGATCCATGTAATTATTCTCTTTTAGGAGAAGTGAAGCAGAAGAACTTTGTAGCGGATAGAAGGAATAGAAGAGTCCTTCAAGACATTGGTAATTTGGTGAATGATGGTGCTTTGCATGGGAAGGTAGAGTAATAAACCAATTCTTTTTACACCATATTGACACATGGAGTAAGAATTAGAACACCAACAAATGAATTTCTTGAATTTTGCCAATTTATAGAAACCAATCACAGCAGCTGTTAATGTGGTTGGAGCTGGGAGAGGACATGTGGCTACAAAGGCAGCTACAAAGAAAGCAGTTGAGAAGCATATACCTGAAGCAGAGATTGTGATAAGCTCTGATGAAGAGAGTGAGAAGAGTAAACCTGTTAGCAGAAGAATATCCAAAGAAGGGATTTCGAAAAAGGAAGTCAAAACCCTCACTTCAATCTTGACTGCTAGGAGCAAGGTGAATTCCGTTTTTTTTTTTTTTTTTTTAATTCTGTTTTCTTCTGGTTTATGGCTGGAATGACTTGGTATGGTTTTTTACCCCTCAGGCTGCTTGTGGACTTACCAAAAAGCCAGAAGAAGATTCATTTGTGAACATAGATGCAGCTGATGTGGATGATGAATTAGCAATGGTTGAATATGTTGATGACATGTACAAGTTCTACAAGCTCACAGAAGTAATGATTCTTTTCATTACGTCAATTTCTTTTGCTGCCTAGTTCTTACACATTCAACTGATATTCTGTTTTTGCAGGCTGATGGTAGGGTGCATGACTATATGCATTTGCAGCCAGACATCAATGCAAGGATGAGATCAATTCTTGCAGACTGGTTGATTGAAGTTCATCGCAAATTCGAACTCATGCCAGAAACTCTTTATTTGACAATAAATATAATTGATCGATTCCTTGCTGTTAAGGTTGTATCAAGGAGGGAACTTCAATTGGTTGGCATTGGTGCAATGCTCATTGCTTGCAAGTATGAAGAGATATGGGCACCAGAGGTATTTTGTCATGTCAGAGGTATAAATATAATTGACTGTTCTAATTGACATGTATGGCTTTACCATAACTTTTGCTTCTGAATATTACAGGTTAACGACTTCATTTGCATATCTGATAATGCCTATATCAGAGAACAGATTCTGGCAATGGAGAAAGCTATTTTGGGAAAGTTGGAATGGTATTTAACTGTTCCTACACCATATGTCTTCCTTGTTAGATACATCAAAGCCTCAGTTCCATCTGATAAGGAGGTACTATTATAATCTTTCCAGAATTCACTTTTTAAGTTCTGCCTGTTGCAGCCATTCTCAGATTAATTGATTTGCTTCTCATTGATGTAGATGTTGAACATGGTGTTTTTCCTGGCTGAACTTGGTCTTATGCAATATCCAGTGGTTATCATGTACTGCCCCTCAATGATTGCTGCATCGGCTGTGTATGCTGCTCGCTGTACCCTTGATAAGAGCCCCTTTTGGACAGAAACTCTAAAGCATCACACAGGATACAGTGAAGATAAGTTAATGTAAAAATTTCTCCTAATATTTAATTTATGATGCACAATTTGCAGTCGTAGTTTTATCGGGGGAACAGTTGTTGTCTCTTTTTATTCAAGTAGAATAACAATATTCTCTCTTTGCACTTTGACAGGGATTGTGCAAAGCTCCTGGTTAAATTTCATTCTGCAGCTGCTGAAAGCAAGCTTAAGGCTGTGCATAAAAAATATTCAAGTGAAGATCGTGGAGCTGTGGCTCTCTCAAGCCCAGCTAAAAGCCTTTTGGCAAAATCATCCTGAACAACTTACAAGAAATCTGGATAGTTCTGATGGCCTAATTTCCCCATATGCCAGTGGTGTTTTAGTTGGAGATTTTATGGCCAAGTGATTGTGTTCATAGGAAAGATCATGTGATTCTGCTATGATCTGTTAATTCTTACTACCTTATTGTTAATTCTTACTCCTATTGGTAAGAGTTGTGAAGCTGTGTGAGAAATACTTGACTATCACGTAGAAATTACATGCCTGATGATTTTATGTGATTTCTTCTAGTTGAGAACTGTGGTCAGTTTCTGTAGCTCTGACTATAAAGAATTGAAGATTATAAGATAATCTGATTTGTGTCTAAGTTGGTAGCCTGATGATTTTATGTGATTTCTTCTAGTTGAGAACTGTGGTCAGTTTCTGTAGCTCTGATTATAAAGAATTGAAGATTATAAGATAATCTGATTTGTGTCTAAGTTGGTTGTTTAACTGGGAAGCATTTAGCTGATTAATTTGCCAGCTGAATTTGGCATTTTGCAGTCTTCTAAATAACAGGAGGTCTGATATGTAATTAACTTAATCAACTGATTTTTTAACTGAAGCTGACAAAACAGCTTGCAACTTTTTCATATTGATTTCCAATCCTAATTTTAATTCAAATCATCCTGCCAAGCGAAGTACAAATCAGAGAAGAATGAAGAGAAATTCCACATGAAATATTTAGACAAAACTAGCAAAACATCTTCAAGTGCATTTTTATTGTATAATTACGAGACAGGTTCACTATTTCATTCCCCTTTTTATTTTCCATTTTGGCAAGTTGGGAAAAAATCTTGCACTCTCTCTTACCCACTTTCTTCAATCCGTCCCTCTGCAGCTTCATTCAGTTAAACTTAGCTCCACAGCAGACTTTTGTACCATGTGCCACAACCTCAACTTTTTCCCTACAGCAATCCCCATCTTTCGTCCCCATCTCCTGCTTCCTCTCCATTAGAATAAACCTCCTCCTTCCATATTGGAACAGATGCCTTTAGCTCATCGATAACAAACTTTCAAGCATCCAGAGCATCAGTCCGATGAACAGCTGATACTGCAACAAAGACACTAGTTTCTCCAACTGGGCCAAGGCGATATGCAACCGCAATCGAGTGGATATCTTAGCTCCACAACTATCTTCCCCTTCGAATGTGTCCCGTGTCGTGTCTGAAAATGTTGCTATGCCACCGGCCTGTGGAGCACTAACGTAGCTTATGTATTTGGCAAGATAAATAGGGTTATTCTCTTCTAAGATTTCAACTAGAGTTTTACCTTCATCAGCCATCTTTACTCAGACCCTTTCCAACTAGCTTGCCGCATGGGGCTATTGTTTCCTCCCAACAATTCCTGTGCGGCACTAGTAAACTTCCACCTAAGAGTAAGCTAGTCAGCCTCTCCCTCGAATGTCAAAATGTTGGCAAAGTAAACTTAAGTAAGGCAAAAAAAACACAAGAGAGTGTGAAAAAATTTTGAAATTCTCTTTATTACTAAAATTTGATTACAATGCTTTTCATGATACAAATGAAAGAATAACCTAGCCTAGTTTGCTAGAATGTTCCACACTTATCTAGCCATTTCTTGCCATCTCTACACAAGTGTGTAAAGTGGTGGAACTTAGGAGAATTGCGGATAATTTTCTAGAAATTTACGGCATGTGACATTCTCCCCCACCTAACCTGGCGACGTCCTCGTTGCCTTAGATGCCTTCAAGTCTTCATATTTCTTGATTTGCTCCTCGAATTGCCACATATCTTGGAGCGCTTCCAACTTGTCTCGCTATCCAGTAGTCCCTATCATTTAACAAGCACTTCATGCGAGAAGGGTTGGTTATTATAGTGGGCTATTCGATCGGCCAAAATTTCCTCGACCTCTTTGTCATATTGCGTGCGGACACCCATTGGCGCACGCTTAGATATTCCACAGGATGGATCTTCGGTATCTTCCTTGTAAGACTTGAGTAGGCTCACATGGAATACTGGATGTACCTTTATCTTCAGTGGCAACTCAAGCTTGTAGGCTTGCTTTCCAATTTTCTTGATGACGGGAAATAAGCCTTCGTACCTTCGGACAAGTCCCTTATGGAGACCTTGGGGCTTGGCATGCGAGTAAATCTTTACAAGCACCATGTCGCCTTCTTGGAACTCCTTTGGTAGCCGCTTTTTGTCTGCCCACTTCTTCATCTGTTCGGAAGCTTTCTCTAAGGAAGCTTTGGCAAGTTCAGCTTGTTCACTCCAACCTATGGCAAATTTATAAGCAGCTGGGCTACTACCCGTGCAACCTCTATCAACGGTGGTTGGAGTCAAAGGCTGCTACCCCATCACAATTTCAAACGGACTATGTTCGGTTGATTCACTTTTCTGCAAGTTATACAAGAATTGAGCAACATCCAGCAACTTAGCCCAATCTCGCTGGTTGGCACTTACATAATACCTCAAGTATACCTCCACAAGTGAGTTCACCCTCTTTGTTTGGCCATCGGTTTGGGGATGGAATCTTGTGGAGAATTTAAGCTCGGTGTCAAGGAGCTTGAACAATTCCGTCCAGAACTTGCCCGTGAAGCGAGCGTCTCTATCGCTCACTATTGACTTCGGTACACCCCAATACTTTACTACGTGCTTTAGGAATAATTGGGCAACCTTTTCTGCTAAACAATCCTTTGGTGCGGGAATGAAGGTTGCATACTTGGAGAATTGATATACCACCACATAGATCCACCCGCATCCTTCCAAAATCGGTAGGGCGATAATGAAGTCCATCGAGACACTTTCCCAAGCTTTTTTTGGTATGGGAAGTGGCTCTAACAAACCTGCTGGGACATCATGCTCCACCTTGTCTTGTTGGCAAATAAGGCAAGTCTGTATAAAAGCCTCCACATCGTCCCCCATGCAAGGCCAATAGTAGGATTCTTCTAACAATGCAAGGGTGAGGTGTATACCCGGATGACTTGCCCACTTGCTATCATGGCACTCCTTCATGACTTCCCTTCTTAAGTTGTTATGGAGAGGGAGATACAATCTCTGACCTTTTGTAAATAACAAGTCTTCTTCGAGCCAAAATCTTCTAGTCTTACCTTCTTTGACGAGAGTTAGGAAGGATTGGCCAAAGGATCATGCCTTAGCCCTTCTTTGATGCGGTTCGTCAAGTTGCTTTGTGGTCGGCTAACACTTGCAAGCTCGGCCTTCCTACTTAAAGCATCAACAACTAGGTTGGCCTTCCCCGGTTTGTACTCCATGACATAGTCAAATTCTGCGAAGAAGTCTTGCCATCTAGCTTGCTTCGGCGAAAGCTTCTTTTGAGTTTGAAAGTAGCTAGTGGCAACATTGTCAATCTTGACAACAAACTTGCTCTCAAGCAAGCAGTGCCTCCAAGTTTGCAAGCAATGCACTACGACGGTCATCTCCTTTTCTTGCACTATATACCGCCTCTCGGTGTCGTTAAGCTTTCAACTTTCGAAAGCAATCGGATGCTTATCTTGCATGAGCACACCACCAATGGCAAAGTTTGACGCATCCGTATGCACCTCAAAAGGCTTCGTATAATCTGGTAGTGCCAACACTAGTTCTGCCATAATAGCCTTCTTTAAATCTTCAAAGGCTTTTTGGCTCGAGGGGGACCAATCCCACGATCGCCCCTTCTTTAGCATGTCCGTCAGTGGGGCTGCGATCTTGGAGAAGCCCTGAATAAATCTTCGGTAATAGTTCACCAACCTAAGGAATGATTGCAACTCAGTGACTTTGGTTGGTGGCTCCCATTCTTGGATGACCTTCACCTTTGAACCATCCATTCGCAGTTTGCTCCCTCCGATAATATGACCCAAGAACGTCACCTCTTCTTGGGAAAAAGAGCATTTTTCCTTCTTAACGTAGAGCTGGTTGTCCCTTAAGGCATGGAAAACTTGCTGCAAATGTTCCATATGCTCCTCCAAAGTCTTGCTATAAATGACAATATCGTCAAGGTAAACTACCACAAATCTATCAAGGAAAGGTGATAGTACCTTGATCATAAGTGTGCAAAATGTTGCCGGCACATTGGTGAGACCAAACAGTATGACAAAGAACTCGTATGACCCGTAGCGTGTGACACATACCGTCTTTGGCTTATCTCTTTCGGCTATGCGGACTTGATAATACTCCTACCGTAAGTCCAACTTCATGAAGTGTCGGGCATCGCTAAGTTGATCGAACAAATCAACAATAAGAGGGATTGGGTATTTATTCTTGACCGTTATCTTGTTTAGCGCCCGGTAGTCTATGCATAGGCGAAGTGATCCATCATGCTTCTTCTGAAACAAAATCAACGGACCATATGGGGCTTTAGAGGACCTGATATAACCTGCGTCCAACAGCTCCTTAAGTTGCCTCTGCAATTCTTCTAACTCCGGAGGCGCCATGCGATAAGGGGCAAAGGAAGGTGGCTTTGCTTCTGGGACTAGCTCAATCTCATGATCCACCTCCTGCCTAGGTGGTAGCTGTTTCAGCAACTTAGCGGGCATCATATCCTTGAACTTTTCAAGGATGGCTTGAACTTGCTTTGGCACTTGGTTGATGCTAATGGCAGGTTCGTCATCCACCATGATGGCTACCATAAAAGTTGGCTCACTCCGCTTGACTCCTTTGGACAATTAGATGGCCGATATTATTCTTTCTTCAGAAAACTCCCGCTTGATTGGCACCATGTGTGGCTCCTCCTTTTCCATGATGCATATAGTGTTGGCATAAGGCACTAGCACAACCTTCACTTGGTCAAGCAAGTCTATGCCAATGTAGAAGCAACTATTATCGATGGGAGCAATTGTGGTGTCGGCTTGACCCATCCAATTGTCGATTTTCATCTTTGTTCCCTTGGCTATGCCAACAATTGGGAGTCTTTAGCCATTAACCCCCTTGAACGTGTCAAAACACTTAGAATATTTTAGCTCGATTTGGTCAGCAGTATCTTTGGCCATGTAAACTGTGTCGGCTCCTGTATCAAGTAAGGCCTTTAAGGTTTTGCCTTCCACTTTCGTCTCCACAAACATCCGTCCACGAGGCTGCTCACCCATTTTGGCTTGGATGGCATTTAGTAGGCGGATGGAGGCTAACCTTTGTGCTTCTTCGGGCCTTTCTTCTTAGGAAGACATCAAGGCAACAAGCTTCCCACGTTTAGGGCACTCAAATGCCCGTTGAGGTCCCTCACACAAGAAGCAACTAATCTTCTTTGGAGGATTGCCTTTGTCTTCAGCCTTACCCTTGCCTTTATCCTTGTTGGCTTAGTGGCTTCCCATGGAAGACTTTCCTTTGTCTCCCCCACCTTTGCCGCTGTTATCGGGCTTCTTCCCCTTGTCCTTCGGTGGAGCATTCTGCTTAAACTTAATAAGTGACTCGGCAATGGCCATAGTAGTGGCGAGGTCTTGGACTCCCGCCTTTAAAGTTCAAGCTTGGCCCAATTGGAAAGGCCATCAAGGAAGCAAAAGAAAGCATCCTTATCCCCCATATCTGGGATCTCAAGCATAAGTTCGGAGAACTATTTTACATACTCCCGAATAAGGTCTTCTTTATGCTGTAATCGACGAAGCTTGGCTCGGGCTTCATCTTCAGCATGTTCGGGATATAATTGCTTCTTAAGCTCTCGCTTGACATCCTCCTAAGTGTTAAGGCTGCATTTCCCTTTCTTGGCATCCTCACACCTACGACGCCACTAAACAGTAGCTATATCATCAAGATATAGAGGGATAGTGCATACCTTGGTTGGCTCGTCGAGGATGCCAACATCATCAAAGTAGCTCTCCATATTCCAAAGGAAATTATCGATGTCCCTTGCATTCCTTGCTCTTTTATAATGCTTGGGTTTGGGAGCATCGACCTTCGGATGAGGGGAAGAAGGACTCGTAGCATTGAAGCTAATAATGGCAGCTTTGGCAATGACAAGCTCACCCTCAAGCTTGTCCACTTTTGCCTTATAATCACCCAAAACAACCTTAAAAGAACCATTTCTCTTTATGAGATCTTCCAGCACCACATTTAAGGCTCCTTTCATATCGCCTCGGAGGTCACTCACATCCTTCTTGGATGCTACCTCTTCGGGACTAAGGATTGTGTCTTCGAATTTCCTTGTAAGTCGGACACAATGGCCTCCAACCTAACCAACCTTTCTTCTATAGATGCCAACCGATCTCAGGACTTCTCCCTTTGTCCCTTACCACCTTTCAAGGCCATTCCTGAGGTTTGGCCTTGCAGCTGCTCAATTGGTGGATTTGTCATGATAACGAGTTACCAACGAAGCTTAGACACCCACAAGCTCTTACAAGTAATCGACTTGCTCTCATACCAACTGTCACGAGACTATTGTTTCCTCCCAACAATTCTCGTGCGGTACTAGCAAACTTCCACCTAAGAGTAAGCTTGTCAGCCTCTCCCTCGAATGCCAAAACGTTGGCAAAGTAAGCTTAAGTAAGGCAAAGAAAACACAAGAGAGTTTGAAAGAACTTTGAAAGGCTTTTTGCTACTAAAGCTTGATACAATGCTTTTCAGGGTACAAATGAAAGAATGACCTAGCCTATTTATAGGCATTCCACCTCCTCAACGGACGGTGGAGATGAATTCTAACCAACGGTCTAGATTTGTCATCTAGACTATTCCATATAATTCTACATATTTACAAGCAAAACTAGTATATACAAGAGTTTGCTAGAATGTTCCACACTTGTTTAGCCATTTCTTGCCATCTCTACACAAGTGTGGAAAGTGGTGGAACTTAGGAGAATTGCGGAGAATTTTCTAGAAATTTTCGGCATGTGACACTTGAGCTTCGATGATATAACTTGTCCACTAGAACTGTCCTTGGGACAAGAGTAAATCCTATTGCATATGGGACAAGAACTAAAAATTAAGTAATATTTCACTATCAATGACCCTTTTGGCTTTTGAATACCAAACTGCCGTTCAGGGCTTAACCTGCATTACTTTGCCTAGTGGGTATACAAATTTGATCCCAGATCAAGATTTTGTACAATTGATAATTTTTGTCTGATTAAATAGTGTAATAAAGACAAGTTCAATGTTTCAATTACAGTAAAAGGAAGCAAATTTAGGACAAAATAGAGGCCGTTGAAGGATTTAAAATCAAACCCACCAAATAGAAGTAACAATTTAACAAGAACAATTCAAAACAAGAGAAGGAATCAAAATAAATAATTTTGATGATTTTTTTTATCATAAAGGAGGATTTTGAGCAGGGAAACAATAAATGGATCCACAGGTGATAAATATCTTAGAAAATCTGTAAATATAGAACCGGTAGTGAAGGAGTGATAACAAACCTATGCGATGGAGGTGGAGAGATTACTGCAGCAGCTCCGTCACAGCTGACAGAGGAATTTAGGGCGATGTACAACAACAAGTATAGGTTCTTGAGAGAATCGAGTATTCAAGTTTGAGCAAACAGTTGCAAACATTCATCCCGTAAGTGTGTTTGATAAAACTTTTGACATAGCTATTAACTTTTTTGTTTGCATAATTATATCATATTCATTTAATTACTGATAGTTGTTAGGTGATTAAATAGCAGTTATCTAGATAAATTTTAATTTGAAACTTTTTTTTAATTCTTATTAATTTAAATAAAAAGACTAACTGAGTGTTTGATAATTTTTTTTTATGTAGCTTTTAACTTTTTTATTTTCAAAAACTGCATCAAATTATTTGGTTATTTTTTTAATAACTGTTAGTTATTAGGTAGTGAAACAACTACTATTTGTAATTTTTTCGAAAAAATTACTACTTATTTAAGTAAAAAGACTAAATTAACCTATAAAAATAACATTTAAATGAAAAAATAAATATTAATATTTATCCTTAATGATTATTAAACATATTAACAATTAACAATTAATAATAATTTTATCAAACGCTTGAAATAATCAGCTATTAGGTAACAATCACCAGCTAACAGTTATTAGCAACAGCTAACAGCCAATGGCTGCTACAAATAGCTAAGTGAGTGTTTGATAAAATTTTTTAATGCAACTGTTAGCTTTTTTATTCCCAACAGTTGTATCATAGCGTTTGGTTACTGACATCTGTTAGATAGTCAAATAGTTACTGTATGCAAAAGTTTCAAATTGAAACTTTTTTTTAAAAAACTCATTTTTTTAATTAAAAAGACTAAATTATTATTTAGAGATAATATTTAAATAAAAAATAAATATTAATATTTATCCTTAATAGTTATTGAACATAGTAAAAACTAACAACTAATAATAATTTTACCAAACATCTGTAACAATTAACTATTAAGTAACAACCACCAGCTACTAGCTATCAGCAAAAACTAATACGAATAGCTCAATCAACTGGGGCTTAGGCTATCATTGTAAAAATAATATTTAAATAAAAGGTAAATATTAGTATTTATTCTTAATGATCATTAATCATATTAACAGCTAACAACTAATAATAAATTTACCAAACACCTACAACAATCAGCTATTAGGTAACAACCATCCTGTATTATGTCACGTTCCAAAATTTGAAATATGACAGTCCTAGGTATGAGAACAATCCAACTACCAACACTCGTAGAACTCTTATCAATTTATTAACTAGCGAAATCATTAACTATCAAATATAAATTTCAATATAGTTTCCTTTATATTTTCAATATAATTCCCAATATGAATAGTAATTACACATTCTGCATAAAAATGACACTTCAAATCCAACCGTATTTCCTCATTATATTACTCTATTCACTATTCTCAATCACATTGTCCCATTAAATCAATATTCATATAAATTCATTATTATGTATATTTAATATAAAATTAAATATCACATACAAATCTAAAATTTTCCAAACTATTTCCGTTCTACAAAGTCATAAGTATTTATATATTTAACTCTAATATTCATATACACCTCAAACCCATGGAGTATTCTAAGAGTCTAAAATGTATAAAAGATAAAATTACATTACTTACTACAACTAGTTCCAATGAGAGGGAGAACAAAGTCTTTGGAACCGCTATCATTAACTTACTTTTGACCTGAAAATATTAAACTACCTAAAAGTTAGTAAATTTACTCAGTGAGTTATAAACTGTAATATCTGTCATTTTGTTGTATTTTTTTTTAATTGTATGCTTGAAGAATTAATTAATTTCAAATATGAATGTTGAGAAATCCAAAATTTCTGGTTGCAGTTGTAGGATTTTGTGAGGTTGGTTGCATGATATTAAAGAAATAATTTGGTAAACTGTAAAACATAAAAGTTGTGAATCTATGTCTCATTTATAATTCTGTAAAATGGCTTGGCAGAATTTTGTGTGTGTGATGAGTTATGTTCCTTTGAGCAAGATTGGTCTGGTTTAGTGTTTCTGCAGGAAGTTTGTGTCTGTTTGGAATTTTTGGGAATGACTGAGGTAGATTGAGCCAAGGGTGTAAACATGAAAAATGTTGCTTTATGTGTTTTGTGGCTGGCTGTAAAATTTCAGGAATTTTGGATAAGTATATCTCAGTGGAGAGTGGAATTTATCAGGTCTGTACGGATGGATTGTGGGCAGTAAGTCTGGGTTGCATTTAGAAAGTCACCATGGTCTGTGTGTTGGTCTTGGTGATTTAAATTTTGGATATGTTGAGCCCTTGCATGTTTTTTTTAAGTGGCAAAAAGAATCAGGAAGTTTGGATGTTTGTAGCTCATTTACGAGTTGGTTAAGTATAAGTTGTCAGGGAAGAGTTTTAGCTCAGCAGGATTTGGATGTGGCGAGCCGGTAAAATGCGAGGTTGTATTTTGAGAGCCGACAAATGCGAGTTAAGCGAAGTGGTGAAGAGAGATTGCCGAAATGGCAATAGGAGAAGAGACATATGCGAGGCGACATATGCGAATAAGGATTTGGTGAAGAGGAAAAGATGAAGTAGCATTATGCGAAGAGGGAATGTGCGAAGTGGTAGTTCGCGAGCAGAGTTTGGCGAAGAGGGAGTTCGCAAAGAGGAAGTTCGCGAAGAGGAAGTTCGTGAAGAGGGAGTTTGGCGAAGAGGTTTGGCAAAGAGGCATTGTACGAAGCGGCATATGCGAGGAAGAGTTCGCGAGGAGAGTTTGGCGAGGCAGCATATGCAAGCTGGATTAGGGAAGTGGCTTTTGCGAAGTGGCATTGCTGGATCAATTTGGCGAGCTGGAAAGTGCGAGTTGGGAAGTGTGAAGTGGGAATGGTGAGCTGGCTTATGCGAGGTAGCATTGCCGAGACATGTTGGCGAGGTGAGCTGGCGAGCTAGATTTTGGGCAGTGGCCTATTTAACCCCAGTAGCCAGTAGCGTTTTTCCCATGATTTTATTTCTTCTTTCTTCTTTCTTCTTCCGTCTTTTCCAGAATTGTTCCATTTCTTGTCTAAGGCATCAATATTCAAAATTAATGCATTAGATCTCTAGATTAGAATATTTCAAGGCAGAAATTGTCAGATTCAAGCAGAATATTTTAGGAAAGTCAGTTTTGGAGAAATAAGGTAAATTTCTTCAAATTTTATTTTTCTTTTAGATTAATTAAATTTGGCAGTTAAATTAATTAATTCTGGGTGTTAGGAATTTATTGCAAGCATTTTAAGGTTACACATTGTAATTAATGATGGAGGAATCTGAATTAATGGACTGTCATAAATAGTAACATGAACAGTAAATTCGAATTAAATGCAGATTTTTCTTTAAGAGATGTATTAAATTAATGTTAGGAATTAAGAATAGAGACTTTGAGATAGTTAATTATTAAGGAATCATGTTGAGTATTATTGATTTAAGAAAAATCCTAATTTTGTATATTTGGGAAAATTTCTTAGGAGGAGAAAATCAAGGAAATTGAGAAGTGGAGTTGAGAAATCTGTTAAAGGAAATTCAAGAGAAATCTGTGTAAGATGTAAGTATGAATATTGCATCTGTTATTTCTTGTGATATGACCAAATGTTCTAAATGTACACTCATATGATTCTTGTATCCTTGGTTATATATTATCGAAATATTAATTGAATAGTTTCTGATATTCCAAAATCGAAATTAACCATTTGTTCATGAGATTTCCATGTGTATATATGATGTAAGTGACTTGGTCAATTTTCTTGGATCAAGTTCACATGATTCCTACTTGCTTCTTACTTGTTAAATTGATTGAAATTATGATATATGTTGATGGTCTTGTGACCAATATGTTTCTTGTGAGATGAAATCTCATGACCCTATGGATAGAATGCTCTTCCCAATGAGAGTAAATTCATTGGTCCATCGTACACTTTGGGAACCCAGCTGATAGGGTTTTTATCAGTGTTCCACCTAGAGGGGACCATGAGCTCTAAGCGTATGCCTGGCCAAGCATGCGTTTGCGATAAAGTAGTAAGGACTACTGATGCGCTCTGTTATGATAGGTAGCATGGCTACTGATTCATTCTGTAGTTCTACCATGATATTTGACAGTGCTATTTGATTGTGAGTACTTCTGTTTCTTTGTAAGCCTAACCACATTTTGATTTTTGTCCATGCTCTTGAAATCAATGTTTCTTGCATATATATATATATATATATCCCTTTATTACTGCATGTTCATATCTTACTGAGTTGAAGGCTCACTC
>CANXYC011182196.1:0-11339 GCA_948193065.1 Aleurites moluccanus
AGCACTATTGTATTCCTGGTATTGTATGTGGATGACATACTACTTATTGGAAATGACATTCCTACACTGCAATCTGTAAAGATTTGGCTAGGAAGTTGTTTTTCTATGAAAGACTTAGGCGAGGCTACTTATTTGTTAGGTATCAAGATTTATAGGGATAGATCAAGTAAATTAATTGGCCTAAGTCAAAGTACATACATAGACAAAGTGCTAAAGCGGTTTAGCATGCAAGAGTCTAAGAAAGGATTCTTGCCTATGACGTATGGGATTCATCTCTCTAAGAATCAGTGTCTTATGACACCCGAAGAGAGACAACGCATAAGTAAGTTTCCATATGCTTCAGCCATTGGATCTACATGTATGCCATGCTATGTACTCATCCCGATGTTTCATATGCCTTGAGCTTGACTAGTAAATATCAAGTTGATCCAGGTGAATGTCACTGGATTGCTGTCAAAAATATTCTTAAGTACTTAAGAAGGACTAAAGATACGTTTTTGATATATGAAGGTAATGAAGAGCTAAATGTAATAGGTTACACTGATGCTAGCTTCCAAACTGACAAGGATGACTATCGATTGCAGTTTGGTTATGTGTTTTATGTAAATAGTGGAGCTGTGAGCTGGAAGAGTTCAAAACAAGCCACTATAGCTGACTTTACGATAGAGGCCGAGTATATTGCTACCTCTGATGCAGCAAAGGAAGCTGTTTGGATTAAGAAGTTCATTACTGAACTTGGGGTTATGCCTAGCATTGCTGATCTAGTAGAGCTCTATTGTGATAATAATGGAGCTATTGCACAAGCTAAGGAACCCATATCTCACTAGAAATCCAAACACATACTTTGGCACTTCCATTTTATTCGAGAGATAATTGAGAGAGGTGATGTGAAGATATGCAAATTACCAAATGATGGCAATGTCGCCAACCCACTGATAAAGCCTCTGACGCAGCAAAAGCATGACCGTCACACTAGGTCCTTAAGTATTAGATACATGACAGATTGGCCTTAGTGCAAGTGGGAGATTGTTGGATTTGTGCCCTAAATACCAATCATCAGATGATTGTTTTTGGTACATTTTATATTATGATTTATATATTTATGGCTTTTATTATTATTATTATTTGAATAATTGCGTAATATAAATTATTATAATAATGTCCCTAGAATAAGATATTCTAAAATCATCTCTAGTCAAGTATTATTATGAAATGGGATATCAATAATACGTCGAGACTAGTATGTGTAGTGACTGATGGCAATGGTCATGGATATGAGATATCAAGTCAACATATAAGTACGTGTTGGAGAACTAAGTACTAGATTGACCCACCATGAGAATACTACATGGATTGTTATATAAGTGTCATAAGTATTTCTCATAGTGATAATAATAGTATGATCCTTTGACTTAAGATCATCAAAGATCCCAACATAAGGAGTTGTATATCTTGATACTATTAAACGTCTTCCGTAACGGGATGTACTATAAAAACAGTAATTGGATATGCAACAAATTATATAGAGGGATATTGAGTGATCAAGATAGGATTTATCCCTCCTATACAACAGGAGTGATGTCTTTGGGCCCTTTGATTGAGTGAGACATAAAATGTATGGCCATGCTCAAATGAGTCGATATGTGATATTGATATGATTTGATTTAGGAGTCTACTCAGGTATCAAAAATATAAAGATTGAACTATACAAGTATGACATATTCCATGACTCGTGTTCAATCAAGACATCTAGGACAAAAGGATTTAATTACTTAGTAATTTTATCACAAGAAAGGTTATGTCGAGTCATTGACATTCTCGTGACTTAGATAGCATTGATGTGTTGCTAGACACCGCTCATTGCTTGTGACATAAAATATAATTTTATGTCACTACTAATGTTATGGGAACCTATAGGGTCACACATTTAGATCAGATCGATGATAGAAATTTTAATTCATGAGATGGATTAAAAAAATAAGCATTGTGCTAAATGGTTTAGCTAAGAACTAATATAAGCCCAAAATTTGAGCTCAAGTCAGATGGGGCGAATTAGGGTTATATAAGTTGACCTAATGCTAGGGTTAAATGCCTATAAATATACATGTGATATTAATTTTAGGTTACACACTTTTTCTGCCATTTTTCAGAAAAGAAAAAAAAGAAATTAAACCCTAATCCTAATTCTCTTAGACGTATCTAGCAAAACATCTCAGAGATATCCTTTTTTTGTTCGTGAGATGAATCAAAGGTGAGACGATCCATTTGTGTGGATACCGTAGAGGCAAAAGGTGAAAAATCTTTTGCTCCTTACTTAGAATCGAACCTTGTAGTCGAATCATCAAACAAAAGTATAAACCTTAACCTTCTGATCCGGATCTTCATATGGATCCTGGAGGAAATCGAATAAATTTTTTTATTCCGCTGCTTTTCTGGTTTCAATTTCCTACACTTGGTGCCAACTAGATTTGGGCTTTGGAGAGATCTTAGTGCCGACTGGGATTGGGCTGAAAGAGATCTTGGTTCCAACTGGGTTTTGGGCTCGGAGAGATCTTGGTGCCAACTGGATTTGGGCTTTGGAAAGGTAATGGTGCCAACTGGGTTTGGGCTTTATAGAGATAATGTTGCCAACTGGGTTTTAGGCCTAGAGAGATCTTGGTGCCAACTAGGTTTTGGGCTTTGGTGAGATCTTGGTGCCAACTGAATTTGGGCTTTGGAGAGATCTTGGTGCCAACTGAGTTTGGGCTTGGAGAGATCTTGGTGCCAATTGGGTTTTGGGCTTGGAGAGATCATAGTGCCAACTGGATTTAGGCCTTGGAGAGGTAATGATGCCTATTGGATTTGGGTTTTGGAGAGATAATACTGCCGACTAGATTTTAGGCTTGGATAGATCTTAGTGCCAACTGGGTTTTGGGTTTTGGTGAGATATTGGTGCCAACTGGATTTAGGCTTTGGAGAGATCTTGGTGCCAACTGGGTTTGGGCTTGGAGAGATCTTGGTGCCAATAGGGTTTTGGGCTTGGAGAGATCTTGGTGCCAACTGGTTTGGGCTTTGAAGAGATAATGTTGCCAAATGGATTTGGGCTTTAATGAGATAATGGTGACGGTGTTTGAGGCTGATGGGCCTTGGGTTCATCTGAGTTAGAGGTGTTTGAAGCTAATGGGCCTTGGTTTCATTTGAGTGAGAGGTATTTGAGGCTGATGGGCCTTAGTTCCATTTGAGTGAGAGGTGTTTGAGGCTGATGGGCCTTGGTTCCATTTGAGTGAGAGGTGTTTGAGGCTGATGGGACTTGGTTCCATTTAGGTTGACTCTCAACTAGTTCAAGGTACAACCTAGACTCATTAAAAAGGGAATGCATGCTTTATGAATCATGAATGCATGTATATATGTGTATAAAGAAAAATTGGTTCATGATGATGGCTTAACATTATCATGGTTCATGGTCCCTAAGGTCCAAGGTCTAATATCCATTATATGAAGGCTAGGTGATTTGGTTTAAGGGTACTCGTCACACTAGAGCAGTGATATACCTAACCACATGTGAAACAATGAGTTTCACGTGGTCCAATAGTACGACTGCTCGTTACACTTCAAAAAGGATTTGAAGGTTCGTCGCTTGGTGGATGCTTTTGCTATCTCCCAATATACTCAAAGAGAGTTTTTGGATTAATGTTACTCGCTATCCAAAGGTTGAGTTTCGTAACTAGTGATGTAGTGATGCATGAAAATCAAAGTTAAACTAAAAGCCAAGTAAAAAGTCACTTTTGAAAAATATTTTCTACCAATTGGTAGTCTCCTTTAACTTTTGAAAAAAGTTTGTCCCCCAGTGAAGTCACCAGTTGTGAGGCCTCACCCGAGCACCCTCCGTCCTATCCAACTAAATGGAGTCGGGAATGCTCATTTTGGGACGATTTCTCACAGAGGAGGCAACCTTAGCGCCTTTTGAAAATGATTTTGATATTTTGAAGTCACCACCTTAAGTTATTTTTGTTGGAAAAATTTAAGGTAAAAATCCTTTTTGACTCCAATTTTATCCCAAAGGAAATAAAGTGCACTAGTCTTTAAAACCAAAAAGGATTTGGGGACTAGGTTTTTGGTTGAATTTGGCTTCTAATTTTAATCTTGATTTAAAATATTTTCATGAGCAGTTTAAAGGATGAGATATAAAGATGCATGAGCAAGTAAATGAATGGATGAAAACGATACAATAAAGCAGTTTTAAGATAGTGATAAATTAAATTATTGCAATTCAAAAATCTCAAAATAGGGGATATCAATTCTAGCCTTATGGGTTATAGGCTGATCACATATTCCCCAAAGAATACATTCAACAAAGTAATTAATAGAAAATAGATGGTTATGAACTTTTTTGGATTTGAAGCTATTATACAGCTTGCCTGCGTATCCCGTCGAATGGGAATCAAAACCCATGCAGTTCTCCCTTCTTGTGAAGGAGGGTTGATTTTATGCCCAATTTATCATCTTTTGATTCTTTATTTTTAATGCTCTATCAAAGTAAAGAAGATGAGTTAGGAGACAATACCTTCTCCTTTGGTCTTTGGGGAGGCGGTGGTCGGATTGCACGCCTAGATCGGAGTTCCACTTTGGACCAATTGAAGCCCGGGAAGATGGTCAGATTGTCTTTTATCTTCTCCCTTGCTTTTTGCGGGAAGCGGCGGTCAGATTGCTCTTCCAGATCGGAGTTCCACCTTGGACTAATTAAAGCCCGGGAAGATGGTCAGATTATCTTTTATCTGGCTTTTTGGGGAGGCAGCAATCTGAATGCTTGCCCGGATCGGAGTTCCACCTTGGACCGGTTGAAGCTCAGAAAGACGATTGGATTGTCTTTTATCTGGCTATTCAAAAAGAGAACTAACAAACCAATAGATTGATTTTGTATTAAAAATAATTTTGAGGCTCCACATGCCTCGGGTTTGGTCCTCCTTTAGCTCAAAAAGAACTGAAGAAAATGGACTCCACACGCCCTAAAGAGTTATTCTTTAAACTCAAAGAGAGTTAAAGAAAATAAGAAACATAGGCATATGAGGGAGAAGAGAGTGAAATCTAAAAAGGAAAAATCAACTTCGAGAGATTTTGGGGCCATTTTCTAGTTGAAGGGGGTCAACTATTTATAGGCAAACTTGTGCCACATGAGGGGGCTGGCGGCGGCATTGGGGGCCTCTGGTGGCACGGGCTAAGAGGGAGGGCGACGCCGCTCAAGGGGGCCGGCGGCACCGCCCCTTAATGAAAGTGGCAATGCCAAAAAGGGACGGCGGCACCACCCCATAAGGAGGGCGGCAATGCCCCCCTTTCAGGGTGTCAGCTCTGATACGACTTCATTCCAACTCATTTTTAAGTCCGTCCGAGCACGGGTTTAATTCCGGTGAGTGCCGTTCGGCTTGGCACGAGTCCAAGGGGTGTAAAAAATGAGTGTTCACACCATCAATTTTTTCAAAGTATTCAATAATGATAATCTTCCAATTCCTTGCTTTCTACATCAAACCAAACACATATAATCTATATATTAGCCATCAATTAACATAATC
Organism: Aleurites moluccanus; assembly: GCA_948193065.1. Taxonomy (NCBI): domain Eukaryota; kingdom Viridiplantae; phylum Streptophyta; class Magnoliopsida; order Malpighiales; family Euphorbiaceae; genus Aleurites; species Aleurites moluccanus. Next base: position 5,547 of record CANXYC011182196.1, read on the forward strand.
TAACCTTATTTAACACTAACTAATATTAATTCAAAGATTCAACTCTTACAACTTCAACCTAGGGTTTCCAAATTAGAGAAAACCTATCAAATATATCAATTAATACAATTAAACACAAAACCCATCTATTTTATCGTATAATACACATAAATTAATCATAAAACCAAACAAATCAACTCATTACCTCAAATTGATGTTTGGGCCGAAATCTTCAATGTGATAGTTCTTGAAATTCTTTGAGTTCTAAGATAAGAAATGGATAGAAAATGGAAGAACAAATGTTTGATTCAAGTTTTCTTTTGATTTATTACACAAACTTGGCTTAGATTTGGAGGAGAAATGGGTTATGGTGTTCGGCCACATGAAAGAAGAAGAAGATAGACAAAATTTCTTCTAAGTGTTGCTTATATAGGTGAGTTAAATGAAAAATTATATTTAAGTCCTTAAACTATCCATTAATCATACTTTTACCCCCTTTTATAATTTATTCTGACAATACTGTTGAGAATCATATTTAAAAGTGGGAACTGAAATAGCTTCTTTTTATCTATACTTTATTATAAAAATAGTTTCAGAGCCATTTTAAAACTCAGACGGTTGGTTTTCTACTATACCCCTAAAGTTCAACTTATTTACGATTTTACCATTATTTAAATTTTCTGTGTTCCTAAATATTTTTCACCTTTTTCTTCTCACCATAATTTCACATATAAATATATGATTCTTTCCCCCCTGGTCTGAATTAAAAATTCATCTGTCAACCGGACTGCTATTTCCCCGGGCAATATAATTAACACTGACATTTTTCAGGACAGTATCACAAATGCATTCTAACTGTGTTTTAAAAATTATCCTTAGTTATTTCGGTGTTCTAAGACCAATAATTAGTTTACTATTGTTCAATTATGATAGTATTTTCTAGGGTATTACAAGTTATAGTTGAGCTTAAACTAGACTTGCTATAAATATCAAATTTAACAAGACTATTGGAATTATCACACCTGGATTTAGAAATAGATGACAAATTGTTTTCATCTGCAGATATATGACCAGTAGCTTCAGCAGATAATGTAGACTAAGACTCCACAGTAGTTCCCATATCAGTATTGCTATAACTTGTGCTCTTGGTAGTAGAAGCACTGTTACTATTGTTAAAACCACAATTCACTTTTAAACCATCAATATTGCAACTCAATCCAAATTCATTACCTACAATAGGCACATAAGCACTATTATTGCTAGAATAAGTACCACAATTCATTCCATGCTCCCCTTGAATTTGGTATTATTTAGGAAGTTCCATATAGACTTTCTCTAACAGATCCCCATTAAGAAAGGCATTGTTTATGTCTAACCGTGCCAAATGCCATCCATTCATAGCAGCTAAAGCCAAGAACATTCTTACTATGGTGTGTTTAACCACTAGGTTGAAGGTCCCTTAATAGTCAAATCCAGTTTTTTTAGTGTAACCCTTAGCCACCAATAGAGCTTTATGCTTGTCAATGCTACCATCAGAGAGATATTTGGTTTTGAAAACCCATTTGCATCCAATAGGGACTTTGCCAAGAGGTAATTGTGTAACAATCAATGTATTGTTATGGATTAAGGCCTGTATTTCATCTTACATAGCCTTTTGCCAATGTTCATATGTTTGAGGATCAGTGTTTGAGGAAATGGAATGTGTGAAGTGTTGAAAAGTAGGAGATAGATGATCATATGAAAAGTATTTAGAAATAGGATACAGGACAATTAAGGCTTGAGGGTTCTGATGAGTTTTCATAATGCTATGATGATAATTTGAGAGGTATGTAGGAAGATTAGAAGGTATGGTGCTCCTTCTAAGAGGAGGTAACTGAGGTAGAGAAGAATGAAGTTCTGGATTAGAAGTAGGATTTGAGAACAAGGGTAGTGACTGAGTTGTGGACTAACGTAAAAAAGATATAAGATCTGTAGAGTTTGTAATTGGTATGGATAATGAAGGTGAGGGTAAAGGTGATGGAGGAGATAAAGGAACTGTTGGTGAATTAGTGACTCGATTATTATGACAAGAGTCATTTGAAGGTGAGCTAGAAAATGAAGGTGAAAGTGAGTGAGTAGATTAATTAAAATAAGAAGGTACTGTAGGCAGAACTATAGGTGTGACAGAACCTGTGGACACATTGGGATGAGGAACTGTGGACTGAAATAGGAAAATGTTCTCATGAAAAGTCACATCCCTCGAAATAAAGCAAGTGTGAAAAAGTAAATCATAAACTTTATAGCCTTTAATACCATTAAGGTAACCCAAGAAAATGCATTGCCTCCTCTGATATCAAATTTTGTCTTATACCCAGTGACATTTGCAACAATGAACAAGCATCCAAAAGACCTTAAATGTTCATAAAAAGGTGATCTTTTGTAAAGTATCTCAAAAGTTGTCATACTAGAGAGCAAAATGGAAGGAGTTCTATTGATAATATACACTACTGTCAACACAGCATCTCCCCAGAACTTAAGAGGTAAATGTGCATGGAAATCAAAGATCTGGCCACATTTAAAACATGCTGATGTTTTCGTTCCACATTGCCATTTTGTTGTGGAGTATAAGCACAATTTCTTTGGTTTATTATACCTTTAGACTGATACAAATTATTCATATGAAACTCTGCTCCTTGATATGTTCTAATAGCCTTGATTGAGACATGAAATTGATCCAATACAAGGTTATAGAAAAAACTGAACCCATTGAGAGACTTCACACTTATGCTTCATAAGAAAAACCTAAGTACATTTTGAAAATTCATCTACAATTGACAAGAAATAATGGTTTTTATTCATATCAGCTTAAGAATATGGCCCCCAAACATCTATGTGAACTAAGTCAAACAAACTAGTAACATAATTTGTCGACTCATGAAAGGGAAGCCTCTTCATTTTTGCCTTGGGACAAGTCACACAAGGATTATTGTCACTCTTATATTGAACAAAAATATGAGAATACAAAGAAGGAAACAAAGTGATTAAAGCATGGCCTAACCTATGATGCCAAACTTCATGAGAAATAAAACAATATTTACAAATGATTGAACTGTATTTAGATCAGTTTTATTGAGTGCACAATAATTCTTTTTTAAGACACAAAGTCTTTGATGAACTTTGGCCCATCCAATCATGATCCATGGTGACAGGACTAGAATAATGCAACATTTAGAGAGAAATATGAGACAAATGTCTCCTTATGAGGTGAGTTTACTGACTGAGAGTAAATTGAAGGAAAATGAAGGAATGCATAAGACATTCTGCAAGGTGGGATAAGAATTGAGAACCATTAAACCAATGTGTGAAACCTAAACTAAAGTATCATTTGGTAACCTGACTGAATAACCTAATACAGGGTAATATGAAGCAAATAATTCCACTGAGCATACTATACGACCAGTTGCTCCAGTGTCAATTTTTCAAGATGCTGACTTATGAAATGATTCTTTTAACAAATAAGAATGTGATGTAGAAAACACATATGATTTTATACCTGCTACATTGGTAAGATGAACTTCTGTTAGATCAAGTGTATATGAATGAGAAGAAGCTTGATTATGAGCTTGAGTGTTGTTGTGAGTATCAATAAGAGCTTGTGAACACACATTTTTTACACCCTCGGACTCGTACCAACCCGAATGGCATTCCCCGGAACCAAATCCGCACTCGGACATACTCGAAACAACTTTAGAACGAAGTTGGGACACAGGTGCCGCTCTCTAGGCTTGGCATTGCCGCCAGAGAGGAGTGGCGGCGCCGCCACCCCCTTTGGGTGGCAACCGCCATGCCCAAGGGCGACAGCGTGGCTCCTTGCCACAGCTACCACCCTCCTTCAGAACCTGTGCCGCCAAGGCACTATAGCGGCTGCGCCACCCCCTTTGGGCGGCAGCAACGTTCTGCACCTGTTTTCCTCCGAATCCCACATTGAAAAATGATGGGATTCGGCCCCCCAAGCTCCTATTATAAATAGAGAGCCTCCCCCCACCTTCCAAAACACAAGGACACACAGAGAAACACACCAAGACTCACGAAAACAAGGAAAAGAAGACAAGAAATCGTTTTCATTATTAGATTTCGTCTTTTTCCCTCTCCAAGTCATATTTTCTTCTTTTTTAGCTCTCTTGAGATTAAAAGAGTTGCTATTAGGGGCGTATTGAGCCTCTCAGTTGAATATTTCTTCGAAGCAAGGTCCCTCTGTCGATTTATTTTCTTAACAGCTAAGAAGGCATCTCGACCCATTTCCTCGGACATCATCCGATCCAAGGTGGAACTCCGGTCCGGAAGAGCACTCCGTCCGCCAACATTCCTAAAAGCTAGGGCAAAGGTACGGTCTCCTAACTCATCTTCTTTATTTTGATAGAGCATTAAAATAAAGAATCAAAACATGATAAATTGGGCATAAAATCAACCCTCTTTCGCGAGAAGGAAGAACTGCATGGGTTTTAATTCCCATTCGACGGGATACGCTGGCAATATGTATAAAAGCTTCAAATCCAAAAAACGACAAGAAACAATCTCTTTTCCTTTGATTATTTTCTTGGCTTTATTTATTGAATGTATTATTTAGGGAATGTGTGATCAACCTAGAACCCATAAGGGCTAGAGTTGATATCCCCTATTTTGAGATTTTGAAGTGTAATAATTTACATTTTTATCGCTTTCTTTTGATTATTTTACTTATTTGCCTATATTTCAATTGTTCATCCATTTATTTACTTGCTCATGTATCTTACATATCATTCTTTAATTGCTCATGAAAATCATTTTAAATCAAGGTTAAAATTAAAAGCCAAGTTCAACCAAAAACCTAGTCCCCGAATCCTCTTTAGTTTCAAAGACTAGTGCACTTTTTTCTTTGGGATAAAATTGGAGTCAAAATGGGTTTTTACCTTAAATTTTTCCAACAAAAATAACTTAAGGTGACGACTTTAAAAATCAAAACCATTTTCAAATAAAAGGCGCTAAGGTCGTCTCCTCCGTGAGAAATTGCCCCATATGAGCACTCCGATGCCCACAACGCCTCTCTTTTTTCCTTTGAAGAGAGCGGGCCTTGACGGCGGTACTCGGGCGAGGCCTCACAACTGGCGAATCCGCTGGGGAAAAACTTTTTTTAAAAGTTAAAGAGGACTTCCAATTGGTTGAAAATCTTTTCAAAAATGACTTTTTACTTGGCTTTTGGTTTAACCTTGATTTTCATGCATCACTACATCACCAGTTACGAAATTCAAACTTTGGATAGCGAGTAGCATTGATCCAACAACTCTCTTTGAGTATGTTGGGAGATCGCAAAAGCATCCACCCCGCGACGAATCCTCAAAGATTTCTTTGGGGTGTAACGAGCAGTAGTACTGTTGGACCCATGTGAAACTCATTGTTTCACATGTGGTTAGGTATATCACTGCTCTATGTGAGGCCTCACCCGAGTACCACCACGTCCGGGCTCGCCCGCTCTTCTCCGAAGGAAGAAGGGGCATTAGGGCATCGGGGCGCTCATATAGGGGCAATTTCTCACAGAGGAGATGAGCTTAGCGCCTTTTATTTTAAATCAATTTTGATGTTTTGAAGTCACCACCTTAAGTTATTTTTGTAAGGAAAATTTAAGGTAAGAACCCATTTTGACTCCAATCTTATCGCAAAGGAAAAAGTGCACTAGTCCTTGAAACCAAAGAGGATTCGGGGACTAGGTTTTCGGTTGAACTTGGCTTTCAATTTTAACCTTGATTTAAAATGATTTTCATGAACAATTAAAGAATGACATATAAGATGCATGAGCAA
>CANXYC011182327.1:0-11242 GCA_948193065.1 Aleurites moluccanus
AGCACTATCATCAAACCTACTACAACTCACAATTTAAACCTTTTACCACTCCCACCCCCAACAACCACCCACCACCAACCCACCCCCCCCCCCCCAAAAACAAAAAAAAAATCCCCCCTCCAAAAAATAAAAAAAAAAAAACACCCGCTCTCTTTCTTCCCTCCTTTTACTTGGGTAAACATAGGGTTATTTTCACTCAATTTCCCCATTTGCCACTTATTTTCAACATGTATGACAATCCTATCAACTTTAAGCAACTCTTCCCTTAAATGTAATCCTACTTTATCCCTTCTAAGCCTGATTTTGAAACAAAATATTCAAACTTCACACCTCCTATCCTCTCATTCAAGGATCCTACTAAAACCCATTGCCTATTATGTAGTTGGTACGTGTCCTTGAATTTTTACATCTAATCAATAAGCAGTTAAACATGTTTTGGAAACATATATGCATCAAGTAGTTTCACAAAAAAATCATTCTAACTTAAAGCAAGTCAATGACTAACACAATCTATCAAAATCTATCAATCATTTGCAAGTCTGTTTTTACGATCTACTGCTTTCTGTCATGAAGTAAACTTTAAAAGTGAAAACTGACAAGTATATCAACAGTTCTTGTCAACAGCCACTTCTTCATACTAATTATGCATGTTCTGTTGCCATCCTGGAGAAGTGAGAGAAGGAAGCGCACAGAAACAGACCCACAGAGAAGACACCAACCTAGCCAGCTACAAATCCTAAAAAAAACAGATAACATATACATCTCAGTAAAACCCCATCAATTAAATCTTAAAATTCATTACTAAACGAGGTCCTAGAAGTAGAAGTATCATGGCTCAATGCAGAAATGAAATAATGCACCTTTTATTTCAATAATTAACAGATTCACTCAATTAGCATCATAAAATCTTTCCCATCACAGTGAAAATGGATGATATCACCCAAGTTACAGCAGAAGTGAAGGAAATGAAGAGATGAACCTACAAATTAATAACAGAAAACACGCCCTAATACAGAGAATCATCAATCGAAAACAGAGACAATGAACACCAAAATTTCTTGAAATCTCAGGGCATCACAGCAACCTCATTAGAGAACACCACAACATAAGAATCAAAACAAAAGTGACCCAAATAATGTGGTTCAAGCAATAAATCCAGCATACTCACTCAAAACAAATAGAATTAGAAATACTCCAACATTCAACGAGAATGAAGGTCTGGCCAATTCAGAACTGCCAAATTACTAAGGATCCTATCCTAACTACTGCAGTATACTATCGAAGCTATTCTTGCTTCAAGAGCACATTTCCAGTCTGGTCAAAAGGTTTCGTCTAGCCAAAGCATGTTAAGAATTGGTAGGCGAAATTAAGTGCTTTTCAGTGATAATATTTAGAGAAATAAACAAAACCCAATCGCATTGAGGAACATATATATAGAGAGAGAGAGACCTTAGGATGCGTTGCGAAGGGGACAGTGATGGAGGAGCTTGGAGACGCGCAACGCCGCGTGCCGGTCGGCGAAACAATATGTAGCGACTTTTGTCCACAGTGCTTTGTGTTTCTTTTCACCGATTCCGAATGGAGAGAACGGAGAATGGTCAAGTGGTAGCAGTTTGGGGATTGTTGGTCAACGTGGCGACTGGCGGTCAATTCTTTTGACAATAGACTCTCTCTCTCTCTATATATTCTAGGGATGGCAACGGGATAGTAATTTGGTACGGATCTCATCTGATAATTCGTTATTATATTTGGTTAATTATTATATTTATTTAATTATTTTTTATATAAAATTATATTAATATATATATATATATATATATATATATATATATATATATATATAATCTGTTCAATAAATAATTTTTATTAGATTATTGAAATTTATTAAAAATAATTATTAGATTAAATTTATTCAAGTACTCATAATTTAATATATATTAAATTTTTAATATTTTATTAAAAAATATTACTGAATATTTTTAATGTATTAAAATATTTATATTTTAATTATGTTTTGTTGATATTTTATACGTTTGAATTTATTAATATTTTCTAAATAATTTTTTTTATCTTTTTAGCTATTATTTATAAATTTTATAAATATAAACAAATTTAGGAATACAAAATTTAAGCGGGGAACGGGGATCCCCATGAGGATGGGGATGTGAATTAAATTATCCTCGTATTTGAAATGGGGTAGGATAGAGATGGTTTCCTGTCCCATTGCCATCCCTACTCTATTCGGAGATGATAAATAATTTTAATATTATATGCCAAATATTATAATTATATTAAATATTTAATTTAAATTTTACAAAATTTATATATAAATAAAAGAATACAGTTTAAATTTGATATATACCAAATGGATTACTAATTTAATGAAAATTAATATTTATTGTTCAATGATTAATTATATAAATTTTTTATTATTAAATTTTGACCAATTCTTTTGAAATAAATTTTAAAAAATAATTTTCTAACCAGATAATTTTGATTAATTTAATATGTTTAATTTTTTTTTTTAATATAAAAATTACTTTTCCTTTAAATTAATTTATCTTCTCGATTTTAAGTCAATAAATTGACACTTTCATTGAAACCAACTCTTAAATATACATAATCATTTTGTTAAATTATATATAACATATTATTATTTTAAATTTTCATATATAAAAAAAATTCATTATTTAATTTAATAAATTAAAAGTATATATTCTTTAATCAAATCAATCAAAATGATTTATAAATAATAAAAATCATATTTAAATTAAGAATACAATTTAATTTTTTTTAAGGAAAATATACTATTCAACTTTGATATAATAATTTATTGGACTATAAATTAAAAGAGATGTGAAAATGAAAAATTAAAATCCTATGATAGCATAAAGTAAACTATATTTTAAATATAAATATGAAAGATCGAAATTAATATAATTTAATTTAAAATATATAAATTTTTCATTTTATATGATAAATACTATCTTAATAAGATAAAAGGTTTCAAATGGGTAGTAACACAGCACAAATGAAAATAACTAAAAAAAAAATGCATCCATGAATTAATTAAAGTATATATATATATATATATATATATATATATATATATATATATAATTAATACAAAAAGATGATGTAGTTGTAATTAAAGTAAGCACATATATTTGATTTTAATTGAGTTTCCTATGTTTTTAAATTGCAATTAAATAAAAAAAATAGTTTTAATTTATTTTAAACCAATTAAAATGGTAAAAGTGATAAAAAAAAATATAATATTAATTTATATTGGATTAATTTAATTTTAACCAATTTAATTAACTTTTGTGTAATCATACTATGAAGACAACTCAATAATGAAGTGCTAGCATTATAATTACGTAAAAGTTAAATAATCAAATTTTTATATGAAATTTTACTTTTTAAATATAATTTTATTTAAGTGATTAAAATATTTTAAATTTATTATATAACAATTTTTATTTATTTATAAATTTTTAATCTCAGCATATCTGATTTTTTTTTTTTTACCGAGATAGAGAAACAAGTTTAATATAATGTACGTGTGAAAATTATTATATTGTAACACTTTAATATTAAATAAAAAATTAAATTTTATTTTTCATTGAGATTTCATTTGATTTAATTGTACATAATAAATGTTAATTGTTAGTTGTTGTTGATAGTTATTAGCTAATGATTAATAGTTAGTTAAGTGATATATATATTTGATAAAATTATTATTAATTTTTTTATTAGTATATATTTAATAATTATTAATAATAAATATTAATATTTATTTTTTATTTAAATATTATTTATAAAATAATAAAAAATAATATTTTTATTTAAATAAATAAATAAATTATTTAAAATTTTTATAAACAATAATTATTTAATTATCTAATAAAATTAAATTATCTTAATATTTAATAATTATCATAAATTTTTTTTTTATCAAACGCTCCGGTCCGGTTTAAAGAGGATTGCAATTTCAACTATACAGTGGATAGAAGAAGAAAAAGGCGGTGGTAGCTTAACGCTAATAGAACGCGGAAGGTTAAAAACTTAGCAAAAAACGCAAATAGAAGGCAAAACGCAGCGCATTAGAACGTACATTCATACAGTACATATTAACTGCCCTGTATTCTAACATCCCACGCAAATAACGTAAAATAAAAACCAAGGAAATCAGAGCGCGCTTTCTTAATCTCGTTTCTCGTGTTTCCTTAACGCATACACCAAATTGAATACATAGCACAGAGAAAGAGAGAGCGAGAGAGGGAGCAGTACCAGGAATGGGCTCCTCTTCTCCTCCTCCGCCTCTTCACGATCTTCTTCTTCTTTTATATCTCACTCTCTTGCTTGTGATTCCCTCACGTGCCACTCACACCACTCTCATCAAAGGTATTTTTTTTTGTTTCTCAAATCTCAATCTCTCTCTCTTAAATTGCATGTCTATGACCAAGAGTTTGCGTTGATCAGTTGTGCTGCCGATAAATTTTTTGGAAAAGAAAAAAAAATAAAATACACATAATTACTGGGCGGGTTTCAGGAAACCATGCATATACATCTTTCTTTCTTTCTTTTTATGTAGTTAGTGCTTGATTTCATCGGTCTGTTGTATTGGTAGAATGAAGAGTAGAAGCTGTTTTGTTTCAGTAAATGTGTAGATTTTAGTTTTCCTTAGATGTAAGTTACAGTAACTTTTTTTTTGGGGGGGGTTATCTTTTTAAGTTTGTTCAGGCGTATTTGTGTATCTTGATTGTGGTTTTATTGAGCAACACATGGATCAGTTTGGACCTCGATGGTGCATAGTTAATCATTGCCATTGTAGTTGTGATATATTGTAACTGAACAGGTACTTTTTAGCGCCTTTGGTGTATTTTTTTTTTTTTTTTGAAAGATTGGGTGCGAAATTTATTGATATTTTGTAAACCTGAAAAAGAAAATCTTTCTTGTGGGTTATTTATAAGTGTTTATGATATCCAAGTGTCTATTTGGGTTTTGGATAACTGGTCATTTGAAATGATTGAACATTTGGAATTTGGTACCATGCCTATTTTTTTTTATGATTTATTTTATACTGAAAACTCATTTCAAATGTCCATCTATCCAAATGGACCCTAAAAGAAAATTGTTGTATTTAATTGTTTCCTGTTATAGAAAATGTCTTAGAAATTAAACGTCTTTGGTATTAATTATGGTGATTTGTACTCATCTAGAATTATATGACTATGGTACTGTTTACTTGAAGTTGGTTTTATTTTGAAGATTTTGATTAATGTGCTTATATCTTTTTGCTTGTGTTTTCACTTTTCCCCCCTATGTTTGGGTTATTAACACTTCATTTTGTGACCACAGTTGTTGACCTTGGAAATCCAGTTATAGATTTAACTCCATCCTTCCTCAAACGACGCTTGCCAATTCACAGTTCTAAAGATGCTTTTTACTGTGAACGAGTAAAAGTGAGTGGTCACTCAAGATTACAGCTTGGGAGTTATGCTAGTTCTTTTCAAGTTACTCTGGCTTCATCTGCTGTAATACCAGAGAGATTGCATAGCAAAATTCAAGTTTGTTTTCATCAGTAAGTGAAATTTCTGGTCTTTGCATCTCTCTCTCTCTCTCTCTTGTTGTCTCCTTATTTCCAAATCAAAGTTTTTTCTTTTGCTTACACTTATTAAATGTCTACAGGAATGTTTCCCTTGGATTTTGTCATTGTGAAAAGGATGAGTGGAAAACTATTCAAAAGGGCCTGTGGACTTCTGTCATGTCTCCCTATGAGGAGAGATATGTGGATGTGAAGTTTATGAGTGAAATTCCTGGTTCTGTCACAATCTCTGTTGCCGAAGGTTTGGCTTCCCTTCTTCCACTTTTTTTCTGCTGTATTCAGTTTCTCACATTGTATTAAGTTCCCTGATTGATGTGTTTGAAATGTCTGTACAGATTTGCAGCAGTGGCGCCTTTTTTGCCTAGTTGTGGGATTTCTGTTATTATTGCTGGCCCCAAATGTCAGCAGTTGGGTTCCTTTTTATTATAGTACCTCAATGGCTATTGGTGTTTTCCTTCTTGTTATAATCATTCTTTTCCAGGTATTTAAGTTTGGTATACTGTTTTTGCATTCTCTTCTTCCTCTTCACTTTTCATTACACGGGTTTGATCCAAATACTTGAAAATTTTCACCTTCTTTTATATATGGTTTTGGATTTCATACGATGGTATTCGTAAAATAATATCATCTTTAAACATCAATATTATTCTTTAAAGAATTTTTACCTGTAAGGTATTATATAATATGCCACAATTAAGTTAATAGTTATCAATATATAACTCCTTTAATGTTTATGCTCCAAAGCCAAGTTTCATGTCTTGTTTCTGAGTTGAATTTGAGAACCAATCCGTCTATTAAGTTGTTGAAAAGTAGTATCCCTAGAGGCTAGAGCATATGAATAGGGGACGACCTCAATGTTTTATTGGAAAAACCATATGTCTGAATTATGATTAGGAGCTCAGATTATCCCTTGTCTGTAACTGTCGTTAATTCCCAATCCGCATCATGTACTTGCTTGCCACAAGAAAGGAAATTTAATATCATTTGTAATACATCATAAAATCCAATTCCAAAAAACTGGATTTGTGGATAATTTTTTTACTTTATGCCACTGAATTTTAGAGCTTTTCAACAATATGGTGAATGAATACAACTATTTTATTTTCTATATCTTTTGAAATTTATTATATATTATTTTCTCTTGTGATACTAGTAATTGCTTGATGATAAACTTTAGAATCTCAAGAAGTTCAGCCTGGGAAACCCGAAGTAGGATTATTACTTGAGAGGATTCTATTTAGGTCTATTACTCTATTTTCATTATCTGGTGTGTTGGTTTATCTATGGGAAGAAATCAGAAGTTCTAAGTTCTATCTGTATTATTTTTGCTGGAATTTAAGAGATATGGAGATCAACAAACTTCACTTGGTAAATTTGATGTTGAAATTGGTTGACACTAGTTTTCTTAGCTCATGTGATGGACATACTGAACGGATGTATGCTTGAGATTTTATCTGAATTTTTTTTAATCATATATCTTTCATTTTTTATTTGTAGTTTTCCACTCTATAGATGGATTTATTATGTTCTTTACTGAATGCGATGTTGTAGGGAATGAAATTATTGCCAACTGGAAGGAAAAATATCTTCTATCTTTCCATATATGGATCAGTGGTGAGTTTGCTTTTATTTTAGGCTTTTACTCCATTAATCTGCAATGCCTTAAAAGCTCACTTTCTGATTTATGGCTGCAGCTTGGAGCTGGTACTTTTGTTTTGCATCACATTTCACTGCTGGTAAATTCCATTCTCATCAACTTTGGGCTGAGTGAAGAGATGCACAATCCAGTAAGTTGTTGGCTTGTTGCTTTAATAGATTTTTACCCAGTACTTAGGGGAGTACATCAATATTTTAGAATCAGCCATAGAAAAACCCTCATCTTGTTATACATGGATTTCCTTACAGATACTTACAAATTACATTTTTTCTTTTACTATCTTTCTTTCTGCCTCTTCCTTTTTAGTACCCATAGCTAATCCAAATGGATGTGATATCTTTCTTGATTTCGTTCATTTTTATTTATTTATTTATTTTCTGAAATACGAAAACAATTAGGTTTGTCAGTTTTTCTAGACCCAAATTTGGATTACTTTTCTGTCTATCAGATATGTGATCAATGGAATATTGTGCTCTCATTTTGATAATGCAGATGTAAAGTGGTAGTCTGACTTTTCCATGTTTTTCTGGCAGGTCTATGTGTTTGTATTAGTGGGGATTGTTCTTGCAGGAGCTGCTTTAGGATACTGGATTGTGAGGAAATTTGTAATCTCAAAGGATGGAAGTGTGGATGTTGGTGTAGCCCAGTTTGTGAAATGGGCAATGCGTATCGTTGCAACCATCTTTATATGGCAGGTATGGTATTGCATTTGTTTTGATTATGTTGCTTCATGTTGCACTTGTGCTGGTGTCTATGGTTGCTTGAATGCCCCAAAAATGAAAATGTTACATATCTGCTTCAGCATTTTATAGCTTTGCACCTAGCTGCATGGTACTATTCTGAAAGTATTTGTGATTATGCATGAGAATCATCTGGAGGTGGCAATTTTGTCCTGACTCGTATCTATTCAACCTGAATCCCGATATGACAAGGGATGGACAGTGAAGAAATATAGTATTAATACTCTTTTTAGGTTGCTTGAAATTTTGTATTTCAGCACAAGTCTAGCTTAAATATATAATATTATTTATTCAATTTATTTTATGGCTTGCACATATGCCTACATCTAGGCAGATGTAGCTCAACCAACCTGAGATTTAACAGTTCGTATGTGGGCTTTCCCCTGGGCCTGAGCTGGGCTTTCCGTGTGTCTACTGATGCAGAGAATAGTGATGAATCATACAATGGTGTATGGGAGATAGCCAACAGTCAAACCTCATTTTCTTCTCTACATTCTTTCTTGTCAATACAGAGAATTAAAAACCCTGATTTAGGTTGTATAGCTGGGTCCTGTTAACTAGTTCAATCTTGCCATGTCTTTCTTTCTTTGAATGCACATTAGCCTAGTCTGCCAGCAAGGGCGGAACTATGTGGGAACTTGGGGGCCGAAATTAACTTTTTTATAACCCATATTTTTAATATATTTTAAACCTATAGCCCTCCAAAAAATTTTAAATTTTTATTTTAGACTATGTATTTTTTAAAATATATACATTTAGTCCCTCCAAATTTTTAAAATTTTGTCTATTATATGTATATTTCATAATTTTTTCCTTAAAATATATAGATTGCCTAAATTTTCTAAGATTTAATTTGTTATCAATGTATTATTATATTTATATATAAATAATTTTTAAAATTTTAAATTGACCTTATAAACTTGAATTTTTTTTTTTTGTCCCTGCCTATTCTTAGCCCCTGCAAACTTTGAAGTCTAGTTCTGTATCTGTTGCAGTAAGAGGCGGAGTCTCAATTATATTTGGCCCCCCAATTTTAAAGTTCTAGTTCTGAACCTTGTCTGCCAACCTGCCCCTCACACGAGAGTCCATGCAGTATAGACTTTTGTCCATGCAAAATGTATTATGTCATTTCATTGCATCAGAGAACCATGCTACCTTTTCCTTCTTACTTGCCAACCTGGACCTATCTTGTCTGCTACAATGGTTTCTTTCTTCATTGTATGAGTTCATTTATATGCTATATGTGTAAAGGAATTTTGATTCTGATGGTTAGCTGTCCTCATCAGTTGACATTATCAGCCAGTTTTGGTTATGTCATGGCCACAATTCATTAATTATTTTTTGAGTTTCCTAATATTCTTTTAATCATTGGTTTCAAAGTGATGCATAATTATACAATTTCTTTTTTTGTTATTTCTTTCTCAGAGCACTCTTGATACTCCTTTAGCAATGGTCACCTTGGTCTCTTTGTGTACCATCTGCTTTCTCATCAATTCAAGGAAGTGGCGTTATCCAGTGTAAGTTCCCATATATTCCAGTTCCTACAGCTTATTTTACTGGGTTAAAAAATAAAGCTTCCTGCTGGAGAAATTATAATTCGAAAACCAAATGTTTGCTTTATCCAACAAATTTAATGATTTAGCTGGCCTCTGGCTGGGGTAGCTGAATTTTGATAATTTACATAGCATTTGATCAACATTCTTCTTTAATATTGAAATGGAATTTGGAATGGATATTTTTTTAAATGGTAAAACAATTCAGATGATATCAAATAGGAGATACTAGGTCCAGTTGTCAATTTCACATGATAAGCTTCTTTGGAATTTGAAAATTTCATCTTATGCAACTGCAATTTAATTTTTCACTTCTGTGTACAACTTATTTTCACGAAGGCATTAATTGCATAATTGGTGTGGCAGTCCCTGGATCCAGCAGGGAAGACAGGCAACAGCAAAGCACAATCGTGCTGAATTCCTTAGCAGGTCAGCAAAAGTGAGCCCTGTGGGGAGTATGTGGAGTAGTCCAAAGAGCTCATCTGCTTGGTCCAACTCTCCTGTCAAAGGTAGTGCTTCTGTTTTTGACTTCTTTAACTTTTCCCTTGCTTGCACTCCAGTTCCTATCTTCCCACATTTCTGTATCATTAAGCAAAAGCTAAGATGATTCTTTTTATTTGTTCCAAAGACAATTCTGCGATATGTGCAATAGAAAACATCCCATCTTATTATTTGATTACTCACCCATAAAGATTTGCTGAGGTAACTGGTACTTCCTAGAAGGAAATTTGTTTCTCACAGAGGAATTGCAGTTACTGGTTCATAGAGGTGATGTATTAGAATATGTAGACCCTTGTTTGAAGCTAGTCATTCTCACCCCAACTTGAAAATGAATAAATAAATGAAGAGGCACCCCAGCTTGATATTGTAGATAAGTGACAGAATCTGGTTGCTTCCCTTGGAAGTTTTTCTTTGTTCAATATTGTGCTGTTGTGTTGGCTCATTTATCCTCTCATTTAATATTAATCTCCATTCTCCGTTTGTGTGATTTGCTTTTGGCTTGAACAGGTTTAATATCACCATCTACTGGTTCACGGACAAGAAATCAACAGAATTACTTCTCAACGTTCCATAAGACGCCAAAAAGAAAGATGTTCACAAAGAAAGAGTGGGAGGATTTCACAAGGGAATCAACCCAGCAAGCTGTAGCAGAGTGGGCAGCATCACCAGAAGTTAGTACTTGGCTCATCGAGAATGCTGATCGAATTCAACTCCTTCCCAGCGATTGCAGTTCAGAGGAGACTGTGGGAAGTGAATCAGACTCCACTGACGAGACAGTTGGAGGGAGTGGCAAAATATTTAGCTTATTTAATTGGTAGAGCTTGTTTGATAGTAGCAATGATGAATCTAACTCTTGTAGAATGCGGTAGGTATTAACAAAGATTTAGAAATGTTAATGTAAGTTCATTGCAACAGTGAGCGGTGCAACAATTTTCTGGTTTTACGTCTTATGTTTACAGAAGTAGCCGATGTCATTTCTTTCTCCTACACAAACTTGACAAGGGGTTACAGATTCTTGTTTCAAGGAATGTACATTTAAAATGAACTATCTAATGCAAATTGAATTCAAATTTTTAATTTTTAGTTTGTATTTTTTTTGTGCAGTTTAAAAATAGGGAAGTCGGGGGGTGTGTGTGGGTGTGTGTGGGTGGGGGGGGGGGGGGGGGGGGGGGGTTTGTTT
>CANXYC011182376.1:0-23760 GCA_948193065.1 Aleurites moluccanus
CTAAAATTCACTTCACACAACTTCACTTTTAGGGTTTTAAATTGGGAAAAATTGTTTAATGCATCATTTGATGCAATTAAACCATTTACCCATTCATTTCACCATCCATTTAAGCTAATTAAACCATAAAATCAAATAAAATACCAACTTATGAAAATTACCTCATTTTGGCCAAAATTTCCACCTTGCTTGTTCTTGATTTTTCTTCAATTTTTATGGTTTAATTTGATAGTAAAGTGTTTGTATGGTTTTAGTTTTAAGTTTGGAACAATTTTGTTTTAGAAACTTGGCTTAGAAAAATCAAAGAAATAGAGAGAAAATGAAAGGAAATCATTCACGGATGAAGAACAAAAATGGGCAAAAATTATACCCATTTTGACTTATATAATAAGACGAAATAGGTCATTTACGCATGAATATTACTTATCAATTATCCTCAATCCAAATTCAAAAATTCATCCGTCGTCCGTTCCGCTATTTTTACGGCGGCGATATCGGTACCGACGTTTTTCGAAAAATTTTTCTGTTTTCACTCTAACTGGTTTTCTAAAATTATTATTGGTTATTTCGATGATTTTAATCTATATACTGAGAATTTTATTCACTAAAACCTGTTATGCATTTATAGGGTATTACAGTTTTATTGATGATGAATTGTGTTATGACATTTCATATAAATAATTATTGATATGCATGTTTATTTAAATTATATCAGCTCATTGAGTCGAACGCTCACTCCTGTTCATTATTTTTCAGGGTAACTTTCTCACTTCTTCCTTCAAGATCAACTCTGCTTCTTTCTTCGCAAAGTACAAACTTTTAAGGTTATTATATAATTTTATTACTTTAGTACTTCCGTAATTATCGGTGTGTTAGTCATTTGTTATAATTAGTATGTCAGTTGTGGGTGAATAAATCCCCACTTATGTTATATCTATGTGGATTATAATATTTTAGGAGAATGTTTATTAGATGATGTACCTCTATTTAATATTATGTTATGTTATTTTGTGGAATATAGTTATTTGATGTACAGGTTAGGTTTGCTACGGGTTCCGGTGGCATATCGCCTTCCCATTCCTTAGCGCCGGTCATGATTCCAGGATAGGGCCGTGACAAAATTGGTATCAGAGCTCTAGGTATTAAATGTGAGTTTTGTAGGACAGTAATTGTGGAAGAAATTAGGGTTTCAAATTGTCTTGGTTGAGTATACTTTGCCTCAATTATCAGCGTTAAGTCTTTATTTTTTTTTTATTTATTTAATTATATCTAGTATGTTGAAGGTTATTATGTTATGATGAAATTAAAATATAATTCTTTTATAAGCATTATGGTCAACATAAGAAGGAGAGTGAATACTAATGCAGAGGAAGATATTCCTGATGAGTCTTCTAATCAGCCTGTTGCACCCAATACATCTAGGAGAGGTCGACCTAAGGCAAATAGAAGTGCTCTAACTGAGGTTCAGGGGCAAGCTCCTCCGCAAATGGTTTATGGAATGGAGGGTTTTAACATGGCTACTTTTGTTCAAGGTATAGCTGATTTTCAAGGAGCTATGGGTACTTGGGTACGAACTATGTTACAATAACAGCAGACTCAAAATGAAGTTAGGGCCCAAACATCCACAGAAGTAGACATGTATCATTTCACTAAATTAGGACCACCTAAGTTTGATGGGACAAGGGATCCTTTTGAGTACTTGGAAATAGTAAAAAGAATGACAGATTCCCTACACATTTCAGACAAGCAAGCTATAGAGATGGTGGGATTTAATTTGAGGGGATTTGCAGCAAAAGAGTGGTACAAGAACTATGTGAAAGATCAGGTAGATCAGTTGACTTGGGGAGAATTTTTAGATATGTTCATAAAATTTGCAGTCCCTGATGCAGTGAGATTTAAGAAGATGTGTCAATTCGAGGGGTTAATGCAAGGGGAGAAATCTGTAGAGGAGTACACTCAGACTTTTCTGGACCTTAGTTGATATGCCCCTAATTCTATTCCAACTAAACAGATGAAAGTAGATTGGTTTGTAGCAGGACAAGACAATGCTTATGTTTTCTTTAGTGGCTCATTCGTGAAAGTGGTGGATAGAGCCCGCAGAGCTGAGATGAAGCTTTTTCCTGAAATAGCTAAAGGTAAAAATAAGAAAAGTAAAGGGAATCCCCAAACTAATGGATCCAGTTATGGTAATACAGAGTATGCTACAGAGACCTAGATGATGAGTACAACATTGTCTAGTCGTAGAGATAGAAGAAGGGGATTAAAAAAGGAGCATGGTAGGCATCGATCAGCGGGATCATCTAGATTTCAACAGAGCTATGGTGGCAGTGGTTAGAGTTCGAGTCATAACGGTTCAGGATCTAGAACTGGGGATAGTGCTTACAACAGATGTGGTAAGATGCATCAAGGACATTGTCGATTTGGTACTGATCAATGCTATAAGTGTGATCAACTGGGTCACTTTTCTAAGGAATGTCCCCAATTTAGAGGTCAACAGACTTATACCTGAGGATCTATGGCTAGTATGGGTCAGCCTGCCTACTCTACTCCCTATGCTTCTCATGCAAGCAGTTCTTTTGGAGGCTAGCACAGCCGTGGTCTAGCAGGAAGAGGTTCAGGAGGTAGGATGACTAATAAAGGGCCCGGTCAGTCTCAAGGTCGAAGTCAGACAGGAGGAGGGCAAGCTAGAGTCTTTACCTTGACTCATCAGGATGCACAGGCATCTAATGCAGTTGTTTCAGGTATTCTTCCTGTATGTTCTATTGAGTCATGAGTATTAATTGACCCGGGTGCTACACATTCATTTATCTCTCCTAGTTTGGTTGTGAAGTTGGATAGTCAACTAGTTGCTTTAGATTGTCCATTATCTGTTGCTACTCCTATGAGTGAAACATTGGTTGTAGATATGGTTTTTCCTTCATGTTCCATTACGATGGAAGGGAGAAAACTTTTAGCAAATCTCATACTGCTAGATGTTATGGACTTCAATGTTTTTTTGGGAATGGATTGGTTAGCTTTTCATTTTGCTTTTGTAGACTGTAGAAATAAGAGGGTGATTTTTCGTATGCCTGGTGATGTGGAATTTAATTTCAGAGGAGACTATACAATTGCTCCTTACAATTTAATATCAGCTATGAGTGCCAGGAAGATGTTAAGACATGGATGTTAGGGTTATTTGGCTTTGGTTAGAGATGTGACAGCTAGCGTGAACATAATTGACAATATGTTGATTGTTAATGAGTTTGCTGATGTGTTCCCTGATGAGTGTCCAAGATTACCTCCTGATAGAGAGATTGAATTTTGTATAGATGTGGTACCGAGTACCGAGCCTATTTCTATACCACCATATAGGATGACGCTTGCTGAATTGAAAGAATTAAGGCAACAATTACAAGAATTGTTAGATAAGGGTTTTATTAAGCCTAGTACATCACCCTGGGGTTCTCCAGTGCTTTTTGTTAAGAAGAAGAATGGTTCCTTACGACTCTGCATTGATTATAGACAACTTAATAAGGTGACTGTTCATAATAAATACCCCCTTCCTCGGATTGATGATTTGTTCGAACAATTACAGGGAGCTAAATGTTTTTCAAAAATAGATTTGAGATCAAGTTACCATCAATTGAGAATTAGGAGGAATGACATACCCAAGATAACATTTAGGACCAGATATGGTCATTATGAGTTTTTGGTGATGTCATTTGGGCTTACTAATGCTCCAACAGCTTTTACGGACTTGATGAATAGAGTATTCAGACCCTTTTTGGACCATTTTGTGATAGTTTTTATTAATGATATTTTGGTTTATTCCAATAGTGAGGAGGAACATGTTTGGCATTTAAGGGTGGTGTTGCAGACCTTAAAAAAACATCAGTTATAAGCCAAATTTTCTAAATGTGAATTTTGGCTAGACAGTGTGGCTTCTTGGGGCATGTTGTATCTAAGGATGGTATTCAAATGGATCCTAAAAAGATTGAGGTGGTAAGAAACTGGTTAAGGACGACCACAGTAACTGAAGTTCATAGTTTTCTTGGTTTAGCCGGGTATTATCGCCGTTTTGTTCTAGACTTTTCTAGAATTGCAGCACCTCTTACAAAGTTGACTAAGAAGAATGTTAGGTTTCAGTGGACAAGTGCTTGTGAGGAAAGTTTTCAGAGATTGAAAGATTGCTTGACATCGGCACCTATGCTAACCTTACCTTCGGGTATAGGTGGATACACAGTGTATTGTGATGCGTTGAGAGTGGGTCTTGGTTGTGTATTAATGTAGCATGGTAGAGTAGTAGCTTCTGCTTCAAGACAATTTAAGAAGCATAAACAAAACTATCCTACCCATGACTTGGAATTGGCTGCGGTGATATTTGCATTAATGATATGGAGGCACTATCTATATGGAGAAACATGTGAAATTTATACAGATCACAAAAGTTTGAAATATATTTTTCAACAGCGGGATTTGAATTTAAGACAACGAAGGTGGATGGAGCTATTTAAGGATTATGATTATAGTATTCTCTACCACCCGGGCAAGGCTAATGTGGTTGCTGATGCTTTGAGTAGAAAGTCGTCAGGTAGTCTAGCTCATATTAGTGTTGAAAATAGACCGATGGTACAAGAATTGCACAGATTGTTTGATACGGGAGTACGTATAGAGTTTCTAGAGAATGGAGTGCTCTTAGCTCATTTCAATGTTCGGTCAATCTTATTGGATAGAATTAAAGTTGCTCAAATGCGAGATCCGCAATTGAGAAAAATTTTGATTGGAATTCAAGAAGGAAAAGTACGAGATTTTGTAGTAGATACAGATGAGACTCTTCGATGTGGTGTTAGATTATGCATTCCTAATGTGGATGATTTACGAAAGGAAATTATGGAGGAAGTACATCATGCAGCTTATAGTGTTCATCCTGGATCAACTAAAATGTATCATGATTTGAAAAGCACGTATTGGTGGAGTGGAATGAAAAGGGATGTAGCAGATTATGTATCTAGATGTCTAGTTTGCCAACAAGTTAAACTAGAGCATTAGAAATTATCGGGGTCTTATTCAACCACTACCAATACCAGAGTGGAAGTGGGACTGGATTACTATGGATTTTATTATTGGACTACCTCGGACTTCTTCATGTTATGATTCTATATGGGTGATAGTTGTTAGATTGACCAAGTCAGCCCATTTTATTCCAGTCAAGGCAACTTATTCGGTGGCACGATTATCAAGATTATATTTGGAAAAGATTATTTGTCTGCTGTCACACCCCGACTCTAGTGGTGTGACGGTCCTAGGGCAAGGGTAGACTTAAGGCCATCATAGACCCATAGAACACTCATATCCTAGATCTCATTTATAATACACATTCTTATCAAATATAAATATCATAAAACATTCATTTCTATGATTCATGAAGTCATAATTCATATCTTTATATTTTTATCATTTCATAATTTCCTCTTGTTCCTTACTGATCAAAAGATGCATCTCACATCACTAAGGAACAAGGGCAACCCAAAATGTAACAATTTATATATCAAAATCATGTCCTCTTCAATAACTAACTACGAAGCTCTAGAGTATACTTCCAATGCATACAATACCATAATACCATACAATGAATATACATAAATATATATATCAAAATGATTACAATGGAGGCTTCTTGGAGGAATAAATCAATAAGCTTGATCTTTTCTACTAGCTCCCTCACGAGCTACACTATCACCTGAAATCCACAGAAGAGGAGTGAGCCTTCAACTCAATAAGATATGAACATGCAATATAAAAGAAATCCATCAATCCAAAGGAAAGGTCAATCCATAAAACATGGGTAAGAAAATATCAAATAGTTAGGCTTATAAGAATAAAAGTACTCACAATCGAATAGCACTATAAAAAAAATACATGGTAGAACTACAGAGTGCATCAGTAGCCTTGCTACCTATCACAACAGAGCGCATCAGTAGTCCTTGCTACCTTATCACAAACGCATGCTTGGTCAGGCATACGCCTAGAGCTCATGGTCCCCTCTAGGTGGAACACTAATAAAAACTCTATCAGTTAGGTTCCCAAAGTGCACAATGGACCAATGAATTTACTCTCATTGGGAAGAGCATTCTATCCATAGGGTCATATGGTTTCAATCTCATAAGAAACATATTGATCATAAGACCATCAACATATAATATACATTCAGCCAAGTTAACAAATGGTTTCATATGAACTTGGTCCAAGGAAGAATGACAAAGCCATTTACATTCATATAAGGTAATCACATGGAACAAATCATTATTTATTTGAGAATATTGTAGGGATTTCAATGAATAAGTACATAATACAATGTCATGTATGTAAACATTAGGAAGGTTTGAATAATTCATTTCAAAGAAGCAAAATCTCATATACAATGTTCATACTTACCTCTACACAATTTACTCGTGAGTTTCCTTTAATAGTTTGCTTAACAATAATCTCCTCAATTTCCTTGGTTTTTTCTCCTATAAAATTTCCCCAAACATTCAAAATTAGGGTTTTCCTTAATCAATAATACTCAATATGTTTTCTTAAAATTTTACCATCTTATAGTTTCTATTTTTGATTCCTAACATCAATTTAGTTCAACTCTTAAAGAAAATCTGAATTTACTTTCGAAATTACTGTTCATGTTACTATTCATGACAACCTATAAATTCTGATTTTTCCCATATTAATTACCATTAATAACCTCAAAATGCTTGTAATAAATTCTATATACCCTTAATTAACTATTCTAACTACCATAATTTATTAATCTAAAAGAAAATGATATTTAAAGAAAATTAACCTTATTTCTCCAAAACTGATTTTCTTGAGAAAATCTATTTGAAACTGAAGATTGATGTCTTAGAATATGATAATCTAGAGATTTAATGTAATAATTTTGAGTATTAATGCATTAAAAAAAATAAATGGAACTGATCTGAAAAGAACTGAAGAAGAACGAATAGAAAAAGAAAGAAAATCGTGCAGAGAAATCGCTACTGGGCACTGGTTAAATAGGCTAATGCCTCAAAATTTTCGCTCGCTAGCTCACCTCGCCAATCCACCTCAGCAATGCCACTTCGCATAAGCTAGCTTGCAATTTCCACTTCACCAATCCGCTCTGGCAATGCCACTTCGCATAAGCCAGCTCTCAATTCCCACTTCGCCAATCCGCTCCGGCAATGCTACTTCGCCAAAGCCACTTCGCTAATCCCACTTCGTATATCCAATTCGCATATGCCACCTTGCATATGCTGTCTCGCCAAACTCTCCTCGCAAACTCCTCTTTGCATATGCCTCCTCGCATATGTTGCCTCGCCAAACTCGCCTCGCGAACTCCTCTTCGCATATGCCGCCTCGCTAACTCCTCTTTGCCTAACTCCACTTTGCATATGCCACCTCGGCAATGCCTCTTCGCCTAACTCCACTTCGCATATGCCACCTCGACAATGCCTCTCCGTCAAATTCCTCTTCGCCAATTGACAACTTGGCAATCTCACCTCGCCACTTCGCTTGCTCGCATTGCCGGCTCGTAAATACCAGCTTTGCCGAGCTGGAACCCTACCTCGACAATTTATATATAATCCACTCGCAAATGAGTTACAAACATCCAAACTCCGTGATTCTTTTTGTCGCTTAAAATAGACATTCAGTAGTCCAACATATTTAAAATTCAAATCAAAAGGATAACTACACAAACTATGGTGACTCTCTAAAATTCACCCTGACTTACTGCCTAAAATTCATTCGAACAGGCCTGAGTAATTCCACTCTCCACTTAGCTATACTTATCCAAAGCTCCTAAAATTTTACAGCCAATATCACAACATATAAAGGGACATTTCTTATGTTTACACTTTTGACTCGTTTAGCCTCAATCATTCCCAAAAAATTCAAATATACTCAGATTCCTGCAAAAATAATTGACCAGATAGGTTCTGGTCAAGGAGACATAACTCTTCACACACATAGAATTTTACAGAACCATTTTGCAGAATTAAAGATAAAATATAAATCTACAACTTTTATGTTTTATACTTTATCAAATTATTCCTTTAAAATTAAGAAATCAGCCTCACAAAATCTACCCTGCAACTAGAAAGTTTCTGGATTTCTCAAAATATTTTACATCCTCTATTAATTTGACAAACATACAATTAATAAGATATCCAAAAATGACAGATATTACAATCACTACCTTTATTTTTTATAGGAAAAACAAAAATAAATTTTGACTCCAAATTTAACTTGAGCTCGGAGACTAGATTTTTTATTTTAAATAACTCTAATTTAGCTTTCCATTTAACTTATGATTTATAAAAAATGTTTATTTTCATGTACAACTTATAAAATGGCATAAAATGAAACAATTTACAATATAAAGTAAGCAATAAAAGATTCAAGTAAAAAACCAATAAAAATAAGGCAAAGGAATTAAATATTACAACAAAACTCAAATAAAAAATTTCAACTCTAACCCTTACGGGTTCTAAATTGATCACATATTCCCTAAAATTACATAAAAAATGAAATAAACTAAAATGCAAAACAAATAAATTGGAAAAAAGATGGTTTTTTGTATTTTTTGGATTTAAAGTTGTGAAATAGTTTGATTGTTTATCCCTTTGAACATGAATCAAAACCCACACAGTTCTTCCCTTTTGCAAAGGGGTTAGATCTGATTTAAAAAAAAAAAAAAGTCAAATTTTAGTTTTTATCTTTATCATATTTTGGTTCTGTAATTGATACTTTACCAATTTAAAGAAAAGCAGAAGAAGGAGAGATGCAATATGCAATGCAAAGAATTGAAAAAAATGAGTTTAGAATACGTACCTTGCTTTGTGACTTAGGCGGAGGGTGTCTTAGAATTCTTCTGGATCGGAGTTTCACTTTTCACTAGGGGAATAAAATTAGTCCAAATGTTCAAGTATTTTTTAATTTTTGAGCCAAGTTGAATTATTAGTCCAAAAATATCTTCTATTCCTTTAACACAAAGACAATTAAAGAAATCGGTTCAAAATCAAAAAGAAGTGAACCGCTTATGTTAAAAGAATATTGATTTGGGAGGAAGAAGGAAGAGCCAACTAAGAAAACTCAACTTAGTTATTTTGGTGTAATTTTTGAAGGCCAAATGAACCTATATTTATAGCTGAAAGCCAAAGAGAGCAACCGGTGTGAAATTCGATGCGGGATGGAGGAAAATCGTGGGTTGTCACTAGCCCTCATTGGAGGCGCCACCGTGAAGACTTGGCGACACCACCATCAAAGGGTGTCGGCGTTGCCGCCATCACAGGTGGATGCCACCAATAAGGCATGGTGGATCCGCCAAGGAGAGGTGGCGGTGTTGTCAATGAGAGGTGGTGGCGCCACTAGCCTACCCTGGCGGATCCTCCACTGCCACGTGGCAATTTTCTAATGCTTTTTGCTTGATTTGTCTATTTCGAAGGTGATTTAAACCCCCGATCGATGCCGATTAGTCTAACATGGTCCCGAGTATGCTTGAGATGCAAAAATACGTGTTCACACTAACCAACATTTCTACAATATTCATAATACCTATTAGACTTATCTTTCTTCCTTCAATTCCATCCTTTCTTATTACCCTTTCTACTGTCACAATATCAAGTAATCCACTACCTTTTGTAAATTTATAAGTAAATGAGTATAACTCTCTCTACTTTAAATACAAGAATAAGTTATATTAACACTTGACAATGGTTCCATAAGCAGTATTTAATTCCTCACATGATCATAGTTATCATTACGACCCATAAGAAACTATATTAATATATTTAGACAATTAAATATATTTAGGCAATTAAAATCTAACATATTTTAGTTGCTCCACGAGTACATATATGAATTGGCATTAAGCATACCAATTCGTCCCACGGTTTCTTAAACTTAGTGTAATATAATATTGACATAGTATTTTGAGAAATTAAAGAATTTCTCTTTGCACTTAGTAGTGTAATATAATATTGACATAGTACCTTGAGAAATTAAAAAATTTCTCTTTACTCTTAGTACATAAGAGACCCATTGCTCTCTCCAAACCTCTCCTCTGATCCTTCCCAGAGTTCTTTAGCACTAGCCACTAGCGTATATGAAAGACTCAGCCAACTTTTTTGAGATGGAATTGAGGATCCTTGATATCATCAATGTAATCTGCTTTCTGCCATTATTCAAATTTATTAAAATTCTCCTCTAGCATGGTACATTTCCCTGTCACAAATCCTAAACATTTGTCTGCCATAAATCATAATTTTAGCTTGGCTCTCAATGTGATTTTCATCACAGATAATTGGTACTGGTTAACAAAGCACTTATTAGAGTTATTCCTGAATACAGGGATGAAATAAAAAACTTAATGTTTGATGGATCAAAAATTAATTTTTTTTGAAAGTTAGTTTCAATGGACCAAATAAAAAAAAAAAAATTATAATTTAATGATATTTTTAATTAATTTTGAATGGGCCGATAATTAATTATATAAAAAATTATATTTAAATAAATTAAATAATTTTTTTTTATAAATTAATATGATTTTTTTTTGTTCAGATGACCTGACCCACTTGAATCATATAATACCTGCGTTCCTGCGTGGATGATTGAAACAATCTCAAGTTCTGATCCAAGATCAAAATAACTAGAGTATTATGCTTGTCTCCGGCTAGATATTACAGGAACTGCAAGCGGAAAATAATCACCAATAAGTGGATCATCACTATAATACCATGAGAAAATATAGAAGAGAAAAAAATATTATAGGATTTTTTTTTTTGTTAATCAAAGATATTTGTATTACTACTAAGAGAAAGAGAAAGAAAATAACATTATATGATTTCTTTTGTTAATCAAAGATTTTTGTGAAAAAGACTTGCATAACCTTGACCATTGACCCTATTTACATATTGACTATTTGACCTAATGACCCAACGTACATATTGACTATTTGACCTAATGACTCAGCAAACTAATCTATTAAATTAATATATGTTTACAAGGAGCCTAGGTTGCCTAATCCTTCATTTTAGCATGGAGTTTGCTTAGCCAATACATTTTTACAATTTTGGGTACACATTACATTGAAACTATTAAAAAATAAATATCAAATTAAATTAAACAATAAGTTTTATATAGAATTTAAAATAGGAATTTAATAAATATCAAATTAAATTAATTTTATCAATTAGTTTTAGACTAACTTAAACTTAGTATTTGTCACTCTCTTTTTTCTTTTTATTCTGTGAACAAATATTAATTAAAAGAGTTTCCAAGATAAGATACAAAATAAGACCTAGAGATGGTTAGTAATTCAATCCAGCCTAAGATTACAAGTCAAGGAAGCTTTTGTGATATAATATGTTGATTTATTAGTACATAGTTTTTGTTTGTATCACAGAAACAGAAACGTATAAAAAACAAATTGCAAACTACATCAATCCTTTGCATTATAGAGATCATTGTCTATGGAGAGAGACAAATTGATTGGCTAAAACTTCTCATAAAAACTTGAAATCAATTCAAAAAGTAGCTTCTGTAACCAATATTGATCTAGTAAGAATAACAACTTCTAAAGTAATGTTTTTCTTATTAGACTTAAGGTGATATACTACTTAGTGACACAACCATTAACAAATAATCAGTGCGATCTTTGTGAAAACTGTATACAATTTTTATCTGCAATAACAAATATATGCATATTGACCAATCAATGATACAATTGCTTCGTTCCACAATCTTTTATAATTTTACTGTTTCTATTTTCTTCTTCTTCTTACAAAAATTTAGTACAGAATAATATATATCAAATAAAATAATTTAAAATAACAACTAAAATACTATAATTTAAACTTTCAAAAAATTTTACAAAATAAACTCAAATAATATCTAATTAAAGTAAAAAAAATTTATCACTAGTATTTAAAAAAATACAATTAATAGATAAATGTGATATATTTCCTAAAATATTATATGAAAACCGCCATAATTTATATGGTGTAAACACGTGATTTTTGCATCCTAAGGACATGACCGAACTTGTATAGATTTTGGAATAAGAGTTAAGCATTCCGTTGTTCATTCAAACTTTTACGAACCTTTGAAGAGCCCTCAGGACTTTTGAAATCAAGAACGGGTGAAACCGAAACCTAAAATAGACTAAAAATTAAAAAAAAATGGCCGAAAAGTGTCAAAATGCCTGCGATTGCTATTCCGCAGAGGCCTTTGTGGTTGCCGCAAGTGAGCCTGTGGAACCGTAAAAGGTAGCTTGCAGAAATCTAGTTTCAATATGTATTTTTTCCTCTTGTTGAGCTCCAATTTCATATTGAAAATTTGTAGCTCAGTCTTCTACTCCTTGGCCTATAAATAGAGCCTCCCATTCTTCATTCTAACTCTCCTGGTTGTTAGTTGATAATTGTCCTCTGAACATTCTAATTTTCTCTCTTATTTTCTCCCTACAAGCTTCCTAGGGTTAATTTCTCCTTGATTTTAATTCGCCTAATTTAGTCTTGTTGGACTTCAAATTAGGTCTTTAATTTTCTTTTATTTATTTATTTGTTTTATATTGCTTTATATTTTTTTTTTTTGGTGAGATGATTAAGTTAGTTTCTCTTCAAATCAATTTGGGATTTAATTTGAGAATTTTGAGACTTATTTAATTTAAAAAATCTTTGCATTGTGGGAGTGGACTTTCGATCTGACAAAATACTATAATCCTCCTTTTGGTTTCGAGAAGAACATAAGATAAAACACTTAACACTTCTTTTTAAATATTGTTTTCCTCATTTCCTTCTTCTTCTAAAATTAATATATATATATATATATATATATATATATATATATATATATATATAACATGATAAATAAGACTTAAAATCAGACCAACTCCTTTGTGAAAAAGAAGAAGTCTGTGATTTTTTACTGGATTAATTACTATTTATCCCCTGTAGAATGATCCAATACACTAAGTCCCCCTGACCTTTAAAAAATATACTAACTCTCTATTGATGAATGTCTCGTTATACTAATATATCCTTCCATCTAATTTTGCCATTAGTCAATCCAAAAATGATCAACAAAGACTGTAAAAAGACAGAAATATCCTTACCATTTATTTTTAATTAATTACATTCTATTTTTTCTTTTAAAAAATATTTTTTAGGGTTAAAAAATTTATTTTCATATTTTTTGACAAATTTAAAAATAAAAAATAAACAAAAATTTTAAAAAAAATTATTTTATTTTTATTTTTATTTTTTATTTTTTATTTTAAAAAAATAATTTAAGAAGAAATTAAATTATTTCTTCTTAAATTTTTTAATACAAATCAAAATTTTATTTTCATATTTTGACAAATTTGAAAATAAAAAGTAAAAATATTTTTTTAAAAGAAATTATTTTTTATTTTTTATTTTTTATTTTTTAAAAAATAAAATAAAAAATATTTTTATTTATTTTATTTTCAAAGTTGTCGAAAAACATATTTTTTAACCCTAAAAAATTTAAAAGCAAAAAAAGAATGTAATTAATTAAAAATAAAGAACAATGACATTTCTATCTTTTTACTGCCCTTATTGATCATTTTAGAATTGACTAATAACAAAATTAAATTAAATAGTCTAATTGTATATGGTGAAATTTATCAGGGGGAAATTAATATATTTTTGAAAGGTCAGAAGGTAGTTAATGTATTAGGTCATTTTACAGGAGAAAAATCATAATTAGTCCTTTTTTATTCCATTCGAAGGTATACATAAGCACGTTTGGTTCAAGTGGTAAATTTAAATTAAAATAAATAACTTTCTCTTTCTATCACCTTTATTTTAGAGAATGTATTTCTTTCCTAAAATCCTATAAGGGCTAGAGAAAGTATCCCTTATCTTTTGTTTTTATTGTAATTTTTTTTTCAATTACTTTAAAGTTATGCAATACTTTCTTTTAATTTATGCTTGAATTTATTATTTCATAATAATCATTCATTTATTTTGTCATTCCATTATTTAATTGTTCATGAAATTATTTTTACTAAAATTATTTTTATATTAATTAGCCAAATAAATATTTTAAAAATAAATCGAAAATCTAGTCCCAAAATCTCTTTGGTTTCAAAAGACTAGTTTACTTTCTTTGAGATAAATAAATAAATTGGAGTCAAATTATGAGTTTTTACGCTTATATTTTTTCAACTAAAAATAAATTAAGGTAACGACTCCCAAAATAATTTTCAAAAAAATTAAAAAGATAATTTGCCAAATAAAGGTGACAGCCGCTTCAATAGTGAGATCAGACCCAAATGAATATTCTGATTTCTAGCAGACCAAACAGGTGCTCGGGCAAGACCTCACAGTTAACTACTCCACTGGAGACCACCTTCTTTTTCAAAGAAGTAATAAGAGTATTACTAATTGATTTATCTTAAATATTTGGCTTTTTAATATAAGTTTAACTCTTTCATGTATCACTTGCATAGACTTTTTGTCTTCAAGCTTAGTTTTTAGGAAAACAATGGATAACGATTGT
Source organism: Aleurites moluccanus (assembly GCA_948193065.1). Lineage (NCBI taxonomy): Eukaryota > Viridiplantae > Streptophyta > Magnoliopsida > Malpighiales > Euphorbiaceae > Aleurites > Aleurites moluccanus. The sequence continues at coordinate 14,539 of CANXYC011182376.1, forward strand.
AGAATGGAATGGGTAACCTCCTTGGATCTATTCGCCGATAGCGAAAGCATCCACTCCGCTATAAATCTTTTGATCCTTTTAAAGGTATAACAAGTACTTCATACTGTTGGACCCATTAAAAGCTCCTCGTTTAACATGTGGTTAGGTATATCACTGCCCTAGTATGACGGCTATCAAAGCCACCTTTACCCTTTCATGTAATGGACCTAGAACTTGGACATTAGGTTATATGTACTCTAATGAATAAAGCTTTGATGTGATTGCATAATCATGAACCACTTTTTATCCATACAATCCATGCATTCGTAATGCACAAAACATGCATTCTATCCTAATAAGTTTAGGTTCTATCTTGAACGAGATGAGAGTCAGCCTAAGCTGTAGACATTTATATCAATAGTATAGGACCTTTCAACCATTATCTTAGGACTTAGAAACTTTAAGTCTAAAATACTTTTACCCTTACTCTAGGGCTTAGAAACTTTTAGTCCTAAATCATAAGCCCTAAACAAAAATAGACTTGAACCATAAGCCCAAAACAAAGATGGGTCCGAACTATAAACCCTAAATGGAGATGGACCTGAACCATAAGCCCTAAATAGAGATGGACCTGAATCATAAGCCCTAAACAGAGATAGACTTGAACCATAAGCCCTAAACAGAGATGGACCTGAACCATAAGTCATAAATAGAAATGAATTTGAACCATAAGCCCTAAATAGAGATGGACCTGAACCATAAGTCCTAAACAGAGATGGACATGAACCATAAGCCCTAAACACAGATGGGTCTAAACCATAAGCCCTAAACAAAGATGAACTTGAACCATAAGCCCTAAATAAAGATGGACTTGAACCATAAGCCGTAAACAGAGATAGGTTTGAACCACGAGCCTAAACAGATATGGCCCCAAAATCCTTCTAAAGTTTAAAACAGATATGGCCCTGAAAGCAAAGTCCTAAACACTTTCAAATCTAAAGCCCAAAATAGTTTGGCCTGACTATCTCTCTAAAGCCAAATCATAGGTGGCCAAATCTCAAATCTTTCGCTTTTCACTCAAATGGACCCAAGGCCCATCAACCAAAACATCCTTTAATCACCATAAACCATTAAGCCCAAATCCATTTGGCACTAAAAATATCTTCAAGCCCAAAGCATTTGGTATATTATCTCTTGAAATCCCAAACTTATTTGCACTATTATCTCTCTCAAGTCCTAAAATCATTCGACACCCAAAGTCTTTTAGCTTAAAACCATTCAGTTTTAAAACAGAACCCAAAGCCCAAATACTTTTTAGCCCAAAATACTTTAGGGAATCTTTTTCTAGGATTTTCATACCAATCCATACTTTCATCACCTCTTTGTACCTTGAAACCTATAACAGATTTAGGTTCCTTTTTCCTATAACCAACCTAGACAGTGTTAGGTTTCCATGTATTTTTACAATAAACCTAGAATAGAGTTAGATTTCCTTTTCCGTATACTAACCATTTTCTTAGTTTTACTTAAAAGGTACCAATGACCAATTCGATAATCCTGAATGCCATAACCATACTCCTAACAACTTTTGAGGCTAAGTTGATATGCCTCAATTTCACCATTTGCTTCATTATGAAACTAAAAGCCCATAAGATTTCAAGTGGAAACAAACCTTACCTCATCTAAATTCTTTCAATTTAGGGCATCCTAAATTGCATTTCATTAGAATTCCTTTCAATTTAGGGCATCCCAAATTGTATATCATCAAACTCTTTTTAATTTAGGGTATTCTAAATTGTATTATATCAAACTCTTTCCAATTTAGGGCATCCTAAATTAAATATCATCAAATTCTTTTCAATTTAGTGTATATTGAATTGCATTGCATCAAGCTTTTTCCAATTTAACTGTATGGGGCCAAATTGAATGAGTTGTGATCGGTTTGATTGGTTTGATGTTTGTTGATATAATATAAGTGCAAATTATTTTTTTCAGCTAGTTAATACTCAAATTAAAGAGGAGATTCTACTGAAATTTTGATAGAATCTGCATATCTAAATTACTGAAAAAGTTATTTGATTTTGTATTTGAATGCATGTCAAAATATAATTATATCACTATTTTTTACAATGTTGAACTTGTATTTATATGATTGCTAAATTTGCACATATTTTTATACCCTTCATTTTTTTTTAACAGAAACACACTCAGTTGGATGAGGCAATCGACGCCTTGGTCAACACTGCCTTCTTAAAAAAGGCAGCTATATGCTACAAAGATATGGTGCATGAGTTGAAATCTAAACAGAAGCCTCGATGAATTTCCAATGCAGGATGGGAGAACTAGCACACCCATTGGGCTTCTCTTGAGTTTCAATGGCTTTCTAAGCTAAGTAGTCAGAACAAAATGACAAAAATTGGACGTCCAGGAGCCAGTCCTTCCAAACACACAAGAGGATCATTATCAGTTGCACAACATAATGGATGATTGATAATGAATAATAAAATTGATAGTACTCTTTAATTATATGCTCGTAAATATTGTAATACTAATATAATAAATTTGCTTTAATAGGCTGAGAGATTGGGATGTGAACCCAACTCCGTTGAGCTTTTTGTGCATACTCATAATAGGAGACACGACTAGCAAATTATTGTATAATGCATTTACAAATTGTAATGTGATAACATAAACTGACATGACTTTATTTCTTAAAATACAAGAAGATATTACTAACCTCTGAGTGCAGTTATCTTAGCATAGTCCAAGATCGACTGAGCCTACTCCTATTGACAAGCAGGATTTATATTTGAGGGCTATTGGGGGACCTAAAGAGAGGTCAGGTGTACCGCCTTAGCTCTCAGGCCCCTCATTTATTCACCGATCTAGGCGCCAGCTATTCTTATTCTGCCCACCACCTCCTATGATAAAGGGTATTAATGAAGAGATCAAGCGGTGTATACAAGAGCGTGTATAGGAGGTTCAAAGTCACTTTCAAGAGGAACCTAAACAACGTGACCAAAAAATGCAATGTGACAGAACACGTTTGCAATAGTTAGAGGAGTGGATGCATATAGTAGCGACAACCACCGAGATAGCTCTTCCATCTTCTCCAGTTTTGCCTGCTACTCCTGATTCTCATCCTCTTGTTCCAACCACTCCTGCTCCTCCGGCTACTCCCGGGACTAGCGCGATGTTGCAAGATAGATACTGACTATCTGCTCTACCAGTAGGACGCCTTTGATGATGCATTTGACTTTAGTTAGCTAGGTTTTTTCATATTCTGTACAAATTCTTACATTGTTTATATTATTGCATATTGGCATATTGTAAATTCATTTTATTTATTATAACATTTCATATTTTTTAATTTTATTTATTATTAAATTATTAATTACTGAACTAAAATTATTAAAATATGATTATAAGAAATATGGTTATAAAAATAAATTAATTTTAAATACAATATAATATAAAATATAAAATATAAAAAAAATTCTTTAAAAAAAATATTTCCGACGATTTTACCGACGGAATGGCGACGCAATTCTTTACCAACGTGTTCAACAATGAATTTATTTGTTCTGCCACTTTTACATTTGCCGAAGGTTTAGGAATACTATCGTTAATATACCGATGGAACCAATTCAATTTGCCAACAGCGTTGTCGTCATTATATTACCGACCGTTTTAGAATTTCGGTTGGTAAATTATTACCGACAAGCTATTAGCCGATCATTTTAATTGGTCGACATTTCTTTGCTAAATACAATTACCAACAATGTACTTCTACTTACCAATGAAAATTTTCATTGGTAAATCGAGTTATTTTTGTAGTGATATATATATATAATTCTTATTATAATTGCTTAAACATTTGACATATTCTTTTAAATTTTATAAAATTTTAAAAAAAAATTATAAATTTTGGAATTACAAATACATATATCATAGAAATTAAATTTTTATTATTTTTTAAAAAATAAATAAGTGAAAGTAAAAAAAGAAATTAAAATATAATTATGAGATAAAAAAAATTTAAAATTTAATTATAAGATAAAGAATTAAAATTAACATTTTTTTTAAAAATAATGATAGTCAACTTACAAATATATTAAATGCTCTAAAATGAGAGTGAGAAGAATTTGGAAGAATAAAATGGCCCCACCCCACCCCTATTATATGCATAATAAAATATTTTATAATAAATATGGACTAAATTATATTTGTTGTTTCTAAATTTATCATTTCAATTCACTATTGTTTTTAAATTTCAATTTGTTACTCAAAAATTTCAAATCTTAATTTGGTTGTAACAGTTACCTTGTAGTCGTTTTCTAACCTCAATTTTGAATTCATAATGGCATTCTACTTATTATTTTCTAATGTTATTTCACTCAAAACAACGTGCTACTTAAGAGCTCTTCCAGCTAAAACATTTTCTCACACACTCGCAAAATTCAAAAAGCTAAAAGACTCTCCTTCTCTCTCCGGTGTTTGTCTAACCATCGCCATCCCTCATCCCTTCCCCAAATAGCCACAGTAGCACCAGCAACTGCAGCACTACCACCACCATTAATGATGGACCACATAGCAATCAACCACCAATTCCCACACCGAAACCCATCACTTGATCTAAATCTGTCAACTCTTACCCAACTACCTTTGTCTAACCACATACATCTTCCTTCAAACATGTCATCCAAATGTATCAGATCAACCCAATCCGTAAACACTATCTCCGCCGCCGTTACTCAACCCTACCTATCACCTATATCCCATGCACATAACATCCCTCTTATCAAATCTATACCCAAAATGAACCAATCCTCTAGTTTCAAACATTATGAACACATAAATTTACTCAAAAACTTTATCAATCCTTTCAACAACAAATTCACAGCAACTGTGTGAGTTATAATTTGTTAAATACTGATGCATAAGAGAAAGTAAGTGGGAGACAGGATATCGAATTGGAGAAGGACTCAACGCAATCGATGATGATTAGAGCATCTTGACCAGCGGCATCAAATGGAGGCCCAGCTGAACCGATCGGCATCAAAATGAGGAGCAACACTTGAGAGCCACAACCGAGAACAAGAGTCGTCGAGTGACTAGCTCTTGACAATGGCAACCTTAGAAAGCTCGATCTGATCGACGGCGGTATAAAGCTTTTCGATAGTGTGCAAATATAGGGCTCAGATTGGCGACGATCGGTGATGGCAATAGGCCTCTCTATTAGCATGAAGCTGATTTGATTGGTGACAAGCTCTCGATCAGCGTGGCAATAAATCCAAGTGCAAAAGCTTCAACAGCAAGGAGCATTGCTTGGGTCTGTGGCTGGTTCTGATGGCTTGGCTGATGGCCGATTATTGGATGACGATGATGATTCCTTGGTTGCCGGCGGTAATGGCTTTTTGGAGCAACTTTTTTTTTTTTTTTGCAAGGGAAAGAGAAAATTTATATTTTCAATATTGAGAGGTGCCAGAATATGAGTTAGTGTGTTTGAGTTGAAAGATGTTTATGGGATATCTCATTTAGTGTGAAAATTTTAAAAATATTGAAAGGATATTACATATGAGTTTTGGTGCGGTCAAATTAACAATAAATTTAAATGATAAATTTAAGGATTAATGATGTTGATTAATATCTTAATATTTAAAATGGATAATTATTATAAGATCTCTATATTTTATTATATTATATTAAAAAATTCTTAGATTTTTAAAATTATACTAAAAAATTCTTATATTTTGATTTCGTTAAAATTTGAGATCTTTTTATTAAAATTTCATTAAATTTATGTAAAAAGTCCATAATATCTTTTATTTTCATTTAACTACCATCAATTTTAATCACACCAAAATCAAACTATACCACACCACTAAATTTAATAATGTACAATATAAATTAATTAAACTCTTTCAAAACTCAAACAAAAATTAACTAAAATTTGCTAATAATTGCTATTTATAATTTTGTAAATCTTTGTCTTAAGTAACTTTCATTCACCTGCACCAGTGAGCCCCTCACTAAGAGAAGTTGTTTAGTAATTCTACCACTATTTCCTGCAAGCAACATTAGCCACCATTTTCATATAATGTTTAGTAATTTTCAATAGGTTATTAAGCGCGTGTGCCAACACTTTCACATGCTAAAAGAAGATCAAAATGTGTCATTATTGACTACAACTCTACAACTCTCAAAAATAAAAGAAAAACTATTTTTCTTTGAAAATATTTATATTTCCCTCTTTACCCAAAGTCCCATTTATATTCTCTAATCCTGATTAACTCTTTGCTTTTACCTAATTATCAAATCAACACGGTGACCCATTAAGCTCTGAACTCCTCAAATCTATATTCACCCATATCAATATCTGGGTCAGATGTAATTAATGGAATTTAGAGGTTATATGGTGGGTTTGGTTGCTGATGGGTCTTGAGCCTACGTCTTAGCATCGTTAGTTGAGGAGCGATACTCATCGGATGCAAAAGAAGGGTGTTGCGCAATCGGAGCAAGGTTCTAGAGTTGTGGTTTCTTTTCATATCGAGAGATTAATAAGACTGGCCAAGTAAACATACCCAAAACCACCGTCATCGATTTTGCGATTTGGGTCGAAGTGATTTGTGAAGATTCAAAACTCCTCGTAGGTGAAAACAGTGGGAGTAGACTGACAGAGTGGTGGTGATGAAGGAATAGTATCATTGGGTCTTCTTCTGATGTTAATGATCTCAAATACCTAGACCTATAAATATCTACAACAACCAAAATGACAAGTAATAAACATAATACTATGAAAATTGAACACAAAATCACGATTCGGTTTGTATCATCTTTTTAAATTCATGAAGGTGAGAATTTAGATTTAGGCTGAAAAAAGAGGGATAAATTTTTAGGTCTGAAGAATTGAAGCCGCAGATTTCATTCTTTAATTTGCAGTCTCTGCAACTGGAGAAATAAGAATATTGAGATTCATTATATTCAACATGAAGTCCAACAGTTAAAAACTAGCGTTTACATATTATTAGTTGAACTGAAGAAGTAGATATTTTGTTCTCTTCAATTGTCCAATAAAACTTGTAGTTATGCCGCTTTCAATGTAATTTTTTTTTCAATTTCTTTGTAATTTTTTCTGTTCTGTTGTTTCTTGGAAAAATCATATTATTTATCAAATACTAGAATTGAAAAATCATATTGAATCTACATTTGGGTGTGGAAGAGATGCAAATGTGGAAAATTATGATGATTAGTTTGGTAGAGAGAAGTATTTTTGGTATTAAAATAAATATTTTAATCAAAATTTGACCTTTTGAGATTTGACTGATGGAAAAGTGATAAACAATGAACAAAAAGATCTCGCAGTTTAACGAAATCAAAATATAGAGACTTTTATAGTATAATTTTAAAGATACAAATACTTTTTAGTAGAATATGACAAATAACAAAAAATTTTGATAGTAATTACCTCTATTTAAAAAATAGGATAATAGAAAATAGAAAATAATTGAGGAGCAAGAGCAAGACCGCAAATCGGTAAAGGATAAAAGACAAAGTTGTGGGTTGAATCAAATGGACCAACCCTCTTTTCAAATTTCGATTGTGTCGGGTATGTGCGGGGGAATGAAAAAGTACGAGAAATTTTACTTTCTGACAAAAAAAAAAAATGAGTGCATGCACTTCCATGCAACTGTCGCCAACTTGATACACGTGCATAACAGATTCTGACGTGCCTGTTATCATGCCTCCAATTCCATGCGCTTTACCCCCCTCTAATTAATCCCTAGGGATTTTAATTTTAATTAAATTAATAATTAATAATTAAAGTCGTCGAAATAACAAATCAACTATATTATTATTAGTATTAATTATTACTTGTATTGCATTCCATGTTTTTTAATTAATTATTATTATTTAAGATAAACTACAAACATCCCTTCACAATCAGTCAAATTCACATTTTAGATCATTCTTTTTTGTAAAAATTGTATTAAAAATAATAAAAATCAGGTTCTAATTTCTAAAATAATGTAATAATAATAGAAATAATATTTTAATTTGATATCAAATTTTTTTAAAAATGTCATAATTTTAATTTCTAATTTTTACACTTAGTCATTGGACTATTAATTAAATTGCTACTTTTAAATATTTTATATATCAAAAATTATAAAACAGAAAAAATATTGTTTACAATTTAAATTTTTTATTTTTTTTATATCATGAAATCAATGACCATAGATTAATTGTTAGAATTATAAATTTGGTTGGGCTAAGTCAAAGTACGAAAGTGTTGGACTCAAAATTTTCAAGTTAAATTTTATATGAGTTTGAACTTGATTGAATTTGATTAATAGTTTTGAGATTAAATTTAGGTTTAGACAAATTTAATATAAATGATTTATATTAGTCCGATATATAGATTTATATTCAATTTTTTTTAATATAATTATAATAATAATATTCATAATAATTATATTAGAATAATAATAATAATAATAATAATAATTTATATTATATGTGTTTATTATTTTACTTTTATTAAGTACATAAATTTACCTTAAAAATCATTAAATTATTACAGTGTAGGACAATATATAATAAAATTAAATTTAGTAAACAAAAAGTAGATTATCAATAAAGAGAAAAAATTGTAAATGGGTCAGTTTGCACTCAGTCTATTCCTTTCCATCCTCCTCCTTTGTTTTATATCTAATAAAAAAATCTGTAATTATTATAAATGAGCATTTAGATAACACAATATGTAACTCATTATGTAAACTATTTAGAATTTCAAAATTTTAAAGTATATACAAACATAAATTTATAAAATCTTTAACATCGATGTATTCTATACATTAAAATTTAACTTAATTGATTAATACACTGAAAAACCTTAAAATTTTTACACGTATTTAAAGATAGTTTTAATACTTTTGACTTAAAAATTTATTGATTACTATATTTATTCTTATAACTAAATTAGAAACCAATTATTCACAGCAACAAATTACATCCATCACAAGGCTGTCATCTAATAATAATTTTTGTGACTTAAATGTAAAATATTATGAAATGACAAAGTTTTATTTTGTTTAATATAAATTTATTTAATTAATTCGGAAATAATTGAATTTTAGGCATTTTATTTAATAATTTTGAAAATCACTTTAATGTTATTAAATTAAAAACCATTTAATCCAATAGCATTTTTTGTGATTTAAGTAAAAATATATATATATA
>CANXYC011182886.1:0-30252 GCA_948193065.1 Aleurites moluccanus
CACAAGACCAGACATAGCCTTTACAGTTGGCATGCTGAGTTGTTTCACTAGCAATCCTAGTCAAGAGCATTGAAATGCCTTAACAAGGCTAATGAGATATCTTAAGGGTACTCTAAATTATGCTCTATGCTATAATGGTCCTCCTCCTATCTTGGAAGGTTTTTTTGATGCATCATAGTGCTCAGAATTTAGAGACAGTAAATCTACTAGTGGTTATATTTTTACACTGGGTGGAGTAGCTGTGGCATGAAAATCTAAAAGATAGACTTATATTACTTTGTTGTCTATGGAATCAGAACTATCAGCTCTAGATTTGGCAAGAGGAGAACCAGAATGGATAAGAGATCTGATCCTAGATATTCCATTGACTTGTTTAAAGATTAATTCTTTAAGTTTGTTTTGTGATAATCGAGCTACAGTTTCAATAGCGAAAAACTCACTCTTTAATGGTAAGAGAAAGCATATTAGGCTGAGACATACAACATTGAATTATCTTATAGAACAAGGTATTATCACTTTGGTTGATGTGCAATCGAAGAATAATATTGCAGATGCACTCACAAAAGGTTTGAACAAAGATCGAATATTCAAAATTGTGGGGGAAATGGGGTTAATAGCTATATGAGATAGGTATTGACCTACATCTGTGTTATTTTGAATTTTTGAATCTCCCTTTGGTGATTAAGATAAGCACTTGATAATGTTTCGATGCTTACAGTTGTTAATATATCATTCCACATTTGATGATGTATCCTTTTGGGTGAATTGTCTCATTTTACATTTGATGAGATAATTTATCTCCATTTGGATGTTCTATCCAGAGCGGTTGTATCATTCCATACTTGATGATACAGCTTAACTAGATTTGAACTTAGCAACTGTAACGTTCCACATAAAAACATGAAATAGTTCTTTTGAAAAGAAACTGTTTAGGTCTTGTTCTTATAAAGAAACTTGACATTGATGCTTATTGGTTTTGACATTGATGCATACTATTATTGACATTAATATATTGTTGGTATTAATGCTTAATTGACATTAATATATCATTATTTTTAGTCATTGTGGTATTGTGTTAAGTTCTTTTAGATGAACTAGACACTTTAAAGTGTTATATAAATGATTGGATTCATATGAAATTCATATTTGGTAACTTACAGAAAATGACGAAAATGAAGGAGCAGAGCTGAACTCGACTTTTGATGAGGATGATCTACTTGATGAATAATTCCTCTATAGCTTTGGACTGTGGGGGACTATTATATTTTCTTTCAGTTGAATAAATAGTTTACTTGCAAGTGAAAATGCCCATTTTGATTAAGTTTAGTTAAATTCTAAAACTCTATGTTGGTATACTTATTATTCAAATATATTTAATTTATTTGCTTCAGTTTAGTTTATTTCTAAAATTGATAGTATGCTTAAAGAATACATTTTTTGAGTAATGAATCTTTTTGTAATATGATGATTCAATATTTTGTTTTGAGCATTATATTATCTATCTATTGAAAAGTGCTATATTTAGAATATAGGAGAAGATTGTTGGGTATATTAAATAACCCTAATATATGTTCTAATATAAGTCCTAATATATAATGGACTTTTGTACTAGACCTAATGGGCAATAACCCATTAACTGGGTTAACCCTATATATATGCTAGCTAGGGGTAGCATGCTAGGTATTCCAAATTAGATACCTAGGGTGTAATGCTTCAAGCAATCGCATATTACTTGACCTAAAATCCTAACATCTTCAACATCGGTCGTCGTAAATGTGCTAATGGTGCGAGCACAAGAGAATGAGCCGTTTAAGCATGATGATGGGTGGTGGCGGTGTGGTGGTGGTGGTGGTGTGTTTTCAAAGGGAATTAAGGCTTATGGTATCGTGTTTTCTCTTAAAGCATAGTGTATTCGCAAAGAGGGTCCTGTGATTGTTATTGTCTTCTCTTTTCCTTTGGTGATTTTATATAATTTTTTTTTCTTTTTTGTGTAATTTGCGATGGTTGGAGAAATTAACATGCATGAACTGTAATGAAATTGAAGATTTTGTAAAAATTAAAAAAGAGAAGAAAAGAAATTAGAAATCTTCTAGCTCAGCTCAAACAATGCCTTTCTTTCCTGCTCTTTCAAATCAGATAAGAAGTCACTCTCTTCCCTGAAAGAATTACTCTTTTGGAGTCCACTGGGTGATGTCAATGAGGGTCTTTTGGGATTTTATAAGCAGACTAGGAAATCCAGGGGCTTTGCGCTATTTATGTACAAAATAGAGTATCTCCTTCTGACTTCTATTCTCTTCCTTGTCTCCTTGCTGGTATGCTTCTCGCCTTCAAATACAAACTCCCTCTTCACTCTCTTTCTATTTCATTAGCAAAATTGATATCTTCAAATTTCAATTTTTCTACTATTTTAGTTAGTATTCCTTTGTTTTGAAATAGGCATAGATTCGTAAATATTGCTTTAGAAAAAGTAAAGATAATAGAGTCATTTCAGGTGTTTAAAGGGATTTGTGTGCATGGAATTACTTGTGGTTTTGTTGATTATTCACAAGGCTCATCTTCTGCAAGACTTGCTTTCAAAGTTGTTGTCTTTGGTGAAAAAAGAGTGAAGTTATTTAACTTACATATTTTTTTTAATGGATATTTAACTTACATATTGATATGATAATTAAGTTCCAAAATCAACCGCAATGTATCGTGAATTTAACTTGAATTTATTCCTTGGTGGATAATGTCATGATTGATATCTTTGTGGACAAAAAGGAAAAATTGGTGTGCTTATTTTTTTTTCACCTAATTTTTTAATTTTGGAATAGAAAGGAGAGAAGTGGCAGCGGATTGAAAATTAAAATGAAAATAAAGGGTATTATGAATTTTTTATATTAATTTAATTAATTTTTTAATATAATGATCTCAAATTTTAACGAAAGTAAAGAACGAAAATGTTTTAGTATAATATAGAAAAATGCAGAGACGTCAAAGTAATTAATAAAAAAAAATAGAATTTTTAAATTTTAAATTTTTAATATTTTATTAGTAAAAAATAAATAAATTGCAACATGCATAATTAAAAATCTACTCGGGCAAATTCTTTAGAATAAAAAAAATAAAAAAATGAGATCCATGTGCACCACATAAGTATGGACTAATGACGTTAATAGTGTGGACCCAAAATTGCTAATAGCATAAAATATATATCCCTTTTTTTATCAAAAATAAAAATTTATAGACCTACAACTGAAAATGACTCAAATCATAGGATTTTTTTTTTTTTTTTTTGAATAATATGCAAAAATACCTTGATTTTTATCAATTTATCTAATTAAACCCTTTTACAATTTTATAGTATAAAAAAGCCTCTAAATTTTTAACGTTTGGTATAAAATAGCTATCCGTTAATATTTTTGTTTAAAATTTATTTTTTAATCTCTCATTTCTTAGTAAAAAATTAATTTTTAATCCCTTAAGATTTTTTTATTCTTTTCCCTAATTACAATCGATTAAAATAAATTTTATTTATAAATAAAATAAAATAAGTTACTATTCAATTGATCTAAAATAAATTATTTTAAATATTATTAATCAAATTTAATAAATTTTCATATTATCAATTATTTTTTATTCACCTAAATTTTGTTATTAAAAAATAGTTAAAAATAAATTTTATTAAAATTATATACTCAAAACTTTTAAATATTATAAAAATTATTAAATTATATCAATAAATTAAAAAATCATCAAATTCAATAAAAAAAATATATGAATGAAATTATAGAAAAATAATGCATTTACTAATAAAGAAAATATATCAAAATTAAACTAAATTGAAAAAAAAAATACAACTAATATCTTAATTTAGTGAAATACTTTAAAATTAAGTCATGATTCAAATCTCACAAATAAAATTAATGTTAAAAAAATTAAAAATTAAATATAATAATTAGTGATATACTAAAAAATATTTTAGAAAATAATAAGAGAATGACCGTTTCAATAATATGAGACATAAATTTTTCTCAAATAAAAAATAACAATGAAATAAAATGTTAAATTAAATTTAATAAATATCCTTATTTAAATCACGTTCAATGTGTTTCTATATAATAAAAAATCAAAATTTATGAATTTTATTTTATTTATATAAAAAAATAAATTATTTATTTCATTTATTTTAATTAATTGCTATAAAATAAATAAATAAATTTGTTTAGTTATTTTTTATCAATTGGATAGCAATTTAATTTATTTTATTTTATTTATTTAATCGATTGTAATTAGAGAAAAATATAAAAAATTTTAAGGAATTAAAAAATAATTTTTGCTAAGAAATAAGAGATTAAAAGATAACTTTCAAATATAATGATAACAGAAATATTAACGTAGACTTTTTACACTAAATATGAAAAATTTAGGAGCTTTTTTTATCATGAAATTCTAAAAAGGCTTGAAAGGAAAAAATTATAAAAATCATGGATTTTTTGCACATAATCCCTATTTTTTTTTTCTTTTTATACTTATCCCTAAAAAAAAAATACCTGAAATTTTAATGATTAATTTGATTGATAAGTGAGTTTATTCCTGTTCTTATTGATTTGGATTTAATTCTCGGAATTAGATCATAAATAATAATTTTTCTCATAATATAAATAATATATTTTTTATCGAACACATAATAAATTTAATATAATTTAAAAATTGATTTGTGATATTATTTTTCTATTAAATAATAATAATAATAATAATAATAACAATAATAATAACGCTTAGGCTAAGCACCTCTTTCCTTCGTTTTCTTTTGGTATGTGGCACTTCCATAGCCACATGTCTCTTCTATTATATATGTTATTTTCTCCATAAATGATTTGCTGCATTTAAATAGATATGATTTCAGGGTACAAGTACTGTTAAACTTTACTACTTGATTATGTTATGAAGCTTGAGAATATGCTTTTAAATTCAAAATTTAATCTGGTTTTGTAATGGATTAAATTGAAATTTGCATGCATAGGTTAGAACTTTGTATGTTTTAACATTGAATTAATAATTTAATGGTCAAGTGATGTTTTGTAATTTAGCAAATCATGTATTTAATTTCTAACTCTTTCTTTGTATCAAATCCATGTAACAAAAGAAAATAAATAAATAAAAATAAAAATCAATCTTGAATACTTTCAATGTTTGGCCAATCTTGATCTGCTTGTGACTTCACAAACTCAGCCAAGAGCTTAATCTCTTGATCCTGCAAACGTGGCCCAAAAGTACATTGACCCCTTGGAGTGCAACTCTCTCCAAATCCCTGCAAATTATCATAGGACCTTCTTCACTCGACCAAGTAAAACCAAAAACTTTTAAGGTAAAATTGTTTGCTTTTCCTAATATCCAATTTCTTTTTAAGCATTTTTTTATTAAGTAAAAAAAAAAAATTACTATTTAATTTCTGATATTTAAAATAATTTCTTAGCCATGAGATATAATTTATTATTATTATTATTATTATTTTTTACCGAGGCCAAAGCAAGTTTATCATTTATTATGTCACTACATATTTATAACATTTCATATATATTTAAGCAAATTGCATAAGAACATAAAAAATTAGTTGAGCAATAACAATATTAATGTGAGAGATTTTACATATGTCTATAAATCTAGCATAAAATATTAATTTAATAGCAAATAATTAACTTAAATTTTGAATAAATCTAAAATTAAATAAAAAAATTTCAGAACAATTTGAGCCTAAATTCGTTAAAAATTTCAAAAAGTTAAAGCAAAAGGAAAATAAAAAAGAATACTTCGAACATATGAATTTCCCTAATCTATAAACTAAATAAAACTGATGTAGAAAATAAAAACAAAATTGAAAGGATGAAAGCTGCAAACGGGGTCTCGTTTGTCCTATCTCAATTACATCTTGATTAGATACATGGGATAAGTTCATATTTTTTCCAATCTCAGAATAAATTCACCTCTACCAACTCCTTCCACAAGGAGGGAGTAAGAAGTACAATACGATTTTCACTTAGATACTTTCAACTTTTGCTGTAAAGATATAACCACTGACTCAAGTATTAAAGGGTTTGCGTTAAGTCAAGAGCTTAACCCTCTAATAGTATTTCCCTTTCCCTTCTCTTGCAGACTCACAGTCTAAAGATAGAGCAACCCACCTCAATTCACTTAGGTCTAGCACCTTCAATGCAGTCCTGATGATGGATAAATTGAAATTCGGGACACATCAGAAATGAACCCCATCAAGAATGGCATCGTATGTGGGGACGATAAATCACATATATGTAAAATCAATTGAAATAGGTGAAGTTGGTAAAAATAACAAAGGAACATGTGATTCTTCCAAGGGATGAGCCCTCCGAAGAAGTTTTGGGCTAGAAAGATAAGCTATAATGAACTATTCTCTTTTTGACCCTAAGCAGTACTCCCACTATAGAGTGCCTACCAACATATGCGAGAGGCTGAGCTTCTCTTGGGTACCATCTCAATCACTGAAGAGCAAACTAGTGTATGAACAACAATTCCAAAGCCGAAATCCTAACACTATAGCCTCATTAAGTAGAACAGCCAGAGAGAAGAAGCTTAAGGTGGAGGCAAAGAATCTAGACCATGGCCATAAACGAGGACCCATAGGAGAACCTTGGAAAAGGAGAGGTCATGAGCAAGCTACTGATCACAGAGGTTCCAGCCAAAATCGCCATTAACACTTAGAGTAGGGGGACTATAAGCTAGACAATCCCCCAAGTGCTCATAAGAATAGATTGCAAAAATTAAGAAAGCAATATACAATTTCGGAAAATGAGATAAATGATAAAAGCTTTCATAATACTTCATTTTAAATATGTACAAAGAAAGCAATAAAGGAAGAATCTCTCCTAGCAAACTTGGTGCAGTGATGCTCATGAGGAGCAAAAAATTAGACCTAGTGAACTCTACACAAAGATTCGCGAGGCACTAAAACCTGCACGTGAGACATAATAATACCTAATGAACTCTAGGTGAAAGTTTGTAAGGCAGCCAAGTCCTCTTATAAGGTGAGGTAAGACCTCCATACAAAACTCTATACGACTTTTCATAAAGCAAAAAAAAAATAAAAAAAAAACTCTATAGAAGGCATATAAAGTATTCTAATGAGACAAATAATATCTCTCGTAAGGTGAGATAAGACTTCCATGCGAGGCACTATAAGACCTTTTATGTGGCAAACAAAGACTTCCATAGAAGGCAAGTAATTCCTTTAACAAGGCAAATAAGTCCTCTTATAATAGTTAAGACCTCATGGGGGCGCAACCTACAAAGACCTCTTGGCATAGCAACTTTATGAGACCTTAGGATAAGGCCACTGAGTAAGACCTCTATAAGAGGCAAAAACTAATACAATTCTTACAGACTAATGAAGACGTCATTGCGAGGTGACCTAAGACCTCTTGGCTAGGCAAACACAATTTCCCATATTTAAGACCTCATTGCAGGCAATGTTGTAAGATCTCTATGAGAGGTAACATTAAATGTTATTAAAGAAATTAACTATTGGTGATGTAGTAAAAATAAAAAGACCCAAATCAAAGAGACAAAAGCTTCTACAATGGCAAAGCAAGCCATGAGATTTCAAAGTACATACACAAAGGCGAGCCAAACAAAGTCAGAGAATAAACCACTTCAAAGAAGGATTAGAAAGTATGCACAAGTAAAAAAATATAAGCAGATAAAAGTTTATCAATAAAAAAACAAACACTTACAAAAGATGAAGAGGACAAAGTCTCATTAAATTTGTTCAAATTATAAGTAATATAGAGTAGAGACTACATCAGAACACTTACAAAAGACGAAGAGAATAAAGTCTCATTAAATTTATTCAAATTATGAGTAATATAGAGTAGAGACTACATCAAAAAGTTCTATTCTGTAGAAGCTTCCAAAGAGTCGAGGGCTTCTCATATTACAAGACATCTACAGCGAGGACCGATTTGATGAATCTCCTCATACTGAGCAGAGATGAGAAGCTACATAATCTTTAAGCTTTCAGGTTATTAGGAGCAAAATAGAGGTTTACTCCTCCCAAGGAACAAGTCGATTGAATGTCATAACGACCCATAGGTGAATACGAATACTCCACCCAAAAGTTGGCAGAATATCTAAAGAATGTTCAGGGAGAAGACTAATCTCGCTAGGTTAATTCAAGAGAAAACCAATTCAGATGATCTAAGATGTGATTTGAGTCGATACCAGGACATATGTAGAATTTGAAGAGTAAGAAGCGATTTTAATCAATTCCTAAACAAGCCCATGCAAATAATAACAAAGGCTTCTCCTTCAAAGCCAAAGTGATCATCCACCTCACTACATCTGTCAACCCTCAACCTATGTCCCAAGAAAATACTATCTTGAATCCATAAAAGGGCCAAAATTATTGTGGACACATTAAACATGCAATACAAGTTCCTAAAGAACAAATAAGGAGTAATCATCTTGAGACCAAAAAGATATATAGGTATAGAAAATGGAAGGAACAAAAAAAAAAAAAAAAAAAGAGACAAATGGAAAAGTTAAGAAAAGATAGATAAATAACTCATGACACACTTTGGTTATATATAGAACAAAGCCTCAACAAAACTTAAAAGTTCTGCTTTTAGTTCCCTAAATCGACTGTATTCATTCCATCTTCTAAAGCTAAATAACTACCCTTGAAATCTTAAGGAGAAAACCAATTTTGGTGATCCAATAAGCATCTGGCAACACTAGGATAGATCCAGAATCTAAGGAGTACAGAGGCCAGGTGCATTTAATTTATTCCTAAACAAGCCCATGCAAGCAACAACAAAGTCTTCTCCTCTAGAGCTGAGGAGATTATCCATGCCACGACATTTGTCAACCCTTAACCTGGATTTCAAGAAAACACTATCTTGAATCTTAAAAGGGCAAAAAAGACTATGTGGATACATCCAATATCCAACATAAGTTCTTGAAGTATAAATAGGGAGTAATTATCCTGGGTCTAAAAAGATACGTGGGTATAACTAGAAGGAAAGGAAAAAGAGAGACAAACAAAAAAGTTAAAAGGGAATAAATAAATAACTCAAGACACACTCTGATTATATATAAGACCAAAACAATTCCTCAATAAAACTTATAAAACCTCTACTTTCAGTTTTCCTAAATCAATTGTATTTTTTGCATCTTCAAAACCCTAATAACTATCCCCCAAAATCTAAGGCTAACTTGTGTGGTCACTAACAATGACCACATTAGTGCCCGGTCAAAGCAGCATACATCCAAACATAGTAACCAAATGGATTCAGCTCGCAAGCTCCATGGACATCACAAGACCAATGCTTCACCAGTTAACCTCATAAGGGACTCCACTAGAATATACTCCTATTATTGTGAACTTAGTCTTTCACAATAGCGGAGTAGAAGGCCTTTGATAAAGGCTAATTCTGGCATCACTTATGGGGCTGCCAAGACAAAGCCTAACTAGGCAAGAACTACAGACAACTTGCCTCAAATATTAAGGAAAATGTTTAAAAAAGTATCATGTAATTTCACGCTTTTGCAAATAAAAGTCTGTGAATTTTTTTTTTCAAAATAGGCATGTGGTTAACTCCAATAGTTAAGGATCTAACAACTTAACACCATCAATCTTATTGATGTAGCAATGAACTTTAATAAAAAATATTTTAAAAAAATTTCACAAACCCCTATTTGCAAAAGCATGAAACAACATGGTATTTTTTTTTTAACTTTTTCTAAATATTTTTTAATTAGAAATGGGTTCCACTAAAATAAGTCAAGTGCCAAATCATTAAAAAAATATTTTTTTTATTAAAATTCATAGTCATGCTATCTAAGACTGATAATGTTAGGTTGTCAGACACTTAATTACTAACGAAGTTAACAACATACCTGATTTTGCAAAAATAAATTCCACATACCCCTATTTGTAAAAGCATGAAACTACATGATATTTTTTTGAATTTTTCCCAACTTTTAAAGTCATAAGTGTAAGTTGCCACTAGCTAGCAGGTATAAGGCACTATCAAAATGCCCACAAGTGCCTCGAATACAAGTGCCTCACCTTGACAGTGCTTTACCTTGCCACTAGATGATCTCGCTCTTCACACAAGGAGAGTTTGTCTGACACCTCTTTAAAAAGTAGCCCACATGCTTGGACAATCAAATCCTGACACCTCTAAAAACGGGAATTCAGATCAAATCAATACAAGGCTATAGGGTTGACAACGAAACCTGCAAATATCATCCTCAATATTCCTCAATAGTATGACGTGATACAGACCCTCAAATTAAAAGTGGACACATTTCTCGCTCGCTACAATCTTCCAAATGGAAGCTCAATATAAATTTATCTATACCCCTCCTTCCATAAGCGGAGAGGTAAAAAGTTCAGACACGATTGTCACTCAAATACCTCAAAGTCTTTACTCTAAAGATGCAGTCACTATCTTAGGTATTGGAAAGTCGACGCTAGACTGAAGGCTTGGCTCTCTAATGCTCTTTCCCTTTCTCTTCTCTTATAGGATCATGGCACAAAAATAGAATAACATGTGTTTAGTCACTCAGGTCTAATGTCTCTAGATTAATCCTGTGATGGATAGACTCAGGTCCGGGATATACTAGAAATAAACTCATCACTCACTGTTCAAGAATTCTTGGTAGAAAATTCATACTATCCATTCATAATATTTTGATTTATTATTGTGTTTGAAATAAATCTATCATTGAATTATTTTTCTCTTATTTCTTAAAATATTCTCGTTGTATGTAATAAATTTTTCTATAAATAATTCTAAGTTGACGAGTTATTGAGATTTTAATTCAAAAACGCAAGAATTAAGAATGGATCACACGCTTTGATATTTTTGTCAAATTTAATTTCAGGAATTAAAGATCACTTTATTGATAGAATTTAATTATAAAAATTTGCTAATTCATCTTTCAAAATAGAATTCTTGAATTGTTAATTAGATTAAATTTTAAATAATAATAATTAATAAAAAAGAAAGACAAAAGTTTGTGAGCTAGAAACTGACCGGCATTCTTCCCTTGCCAAAGTAAGTAATGCGATATATTTCTTCTTCTGTGTCAACTCTATTTCTGCATGTAAAATCATTCAATTATTACCACTTCTTATGTAGCTCGACAGTATCCCATCATACACGCTTTGATTTGATTTGGCTCTTTGGAGGGCTGCTGTCAAACCAAACCGAACCGGTCGGTCAGACTGAATTAATCGAAAAACCTATCTGTTTCCGGTCTGGTTTAAGTTCAGTAAGGTTCAAAGGGTTTCAGCCTTCAACTTAAGAAAACAAAAAAATTCATTTGTTGCCACTAAACTTTAAACTCATGACCTCTTGAATAAATATTCAAACTTCTAACCACTCAAACTAAATGTTAGTTATTAATAATTTTCTTCTCAAAATAATTTTAATAATATTCTTAAAGAAAAAATATTAATAACATCTTTCTAAAATAAATAACCAATAAATTTTAAATATATAATAAAATAAATAGATAGTAAATTTTAAATATATTATAAAATAAATTAATAATAAAATTTAAATATATTGTAAAATAAATTTAAGTTTCTTAACACTAAAAAATTAAATTTCTTTAAAAATATCCACATTTCAATAACACTCTCTATTTCATTATTTAATTAATAAAATTAATATTTTATTTTTTTATAATTATAGAGAAAGATAAAAGGTAAAGAAAAGTAATTAACAAGGAAAAAAAGTATAAAAAAAGATTTAGAAAATCATTTTCTTTTTATATTTGAGGAGAGGGACAATGACTCTCAAAAAAAAAATTTAGGAAATGAGTGGATTTAGAAAATTTTTTGGATTTTTTTTTTCTCCATTTTCTCTTTATTTTAACTAAAAAGCTGAAATAAAGAGCTTCATTTGACATGTCTAACTTATGTGTTAAGGGGTGATTTTAAGAATATGAAAGAGTTTTAAGCATTATATTATAGAAAATATGCCATCTATAATAAATATAAAGGCATTTTTGTTTTTTTAGATTTCATTCCTTATGAATCTAAATAGGCTTTTAGATTAAATTGAAGTATTTGCATTAATTATAGTTACTTGATATATTAATTTTTTTAATATTATATCTAAAAATAAGGTCTTAACTCATTTGATCGGTTCTTTTAATTGTTAATAAAAATATATAAGATAATTTAACATTAAAAAAAGTAATTTTCTATATTTTATGTATCTGTATGTTTATATAAACTTTTGGTATAGACAATTAAAAATTAAAAACTAGAAAAAAAATACATGATACCAAATAACAAATAATATAATATCACTCTATCAGTATAATTAAGTATGTCTTAAAAGTATATATATATATATATATATATATATATATATATATATATATATATATATATAATAAGTACATATACGATTTAAATAATAGATATTGATTTTAAATTTTTTCTCTCCTAATACTTAAAAATAATAGCACTCTTCTTAATGAGAATTGTGAAAAAAAAAAAAAAGAGTTTTGTTTTTTGAAATTTTTATATAATCAAAATACATAAATTATTATGATTAGTGTAAGGACTCGAATTTTTATTTATTTAAAATAAAATCTTATTTTATAAAAAATTTTAATATATTAAGAAATGATTATGAAAATTTTCATTTTAGAATTTTTGGAATAGATTTAATTATTTTAATATTTTAAGTAATTTTATATTTTTGAAAATTTATTATTCATTTATTTTTTGGTACTTAAATTAAAACTAATTTTTTTTATTAAAGAAATTTTTATAAATAAAACCTTTTTATTTCATTGCAGATTAAACTCACGACCTAAGAGAGGTTGAGTAGTGTGTTAACTACTAGACCATTATGTTTTACTCATTGTTATAATTCATGGAATAATATATGTATTATATAATTTTTTTTTTCTTAAAAAAGGGAAAGGACAACTTTGATTGGCAATAACTGTGATTGACTATTAAGCAGCCAATTAGCGGTTGCCTAGAGTTGGCCTGATTGGGTGTAAGAATCAAAGAGAGAGAGTGGGTGTTGCGGAAATAACTAGGCTCTGGCCGACAGCTATCACCTAGCCCAGCCTCCAGCGACCTCTGTTGTGCTAGTTGTGGCGGAAAAGGGCAGTTAGCGACGATGCACGCTCCGTTCGGGCGACGTGGATCTTTAGGCGGTGATGCCAACTGTTTCTTGTGGTGGTTTTCAGCGGTCTTGGTATCTTTTGTCTCCTTTCAACGAAAGCTTTTCATTAATAAACATTGCACCTTTGAAGTTCATCGTAACGGTATATCAAAAAATTGGATCACCCGTTTTTTTGGACGTTTTTCGGCTAGATGATGGCGAGTGACAGAGAATGAAAGTACTTTCGGACTCCTGAAATAATGGAGAGCAAAATGGTGTAAAGACCGACCTTCAAAACAACCATTGTTGTCGGCGTGTGGAATCCAAGATCTAGAATGCTCATTTTGACTCCCCAGTATGTTTTCCGACCCTAGTTTGAATGAAATCCACGTGGATAAATCCAAAACCTTCGCCTTTTTATTTTGAAGCTTGAATTTCAGTTTATTTAGCACCAAGATATATATATATATATATTGATTATGTTCGTGATCTTAAAATTAAATTGGTAAAATTGTTATTTTCATGGATTTCTATAAATAGTTTTAAATGAGTCAATTATAATTATATTGGGCTTGATATCTATATATTATATTATATTATATTAATTTAATTAAATTAATTTATATGGAGAGAAATGTAGATAATTTTAAAAGATTTTATAAAATTAAAAATACTATCTATATGTATCGATAATTATATGTGAAAATTTATTAAGGTTTGAAAGAAAAGAATTGGCAAGTTTATAATTATTATGGATTTATGAATTTATTGAGAATAGTTTATCCTAATTTGATTTTTTATTTAAAATCGAGTATTGAAACAAGATTTTCATGAAATTAATTGAATAAATTAATTTTAGAATTTTATATAATATTTTAAAGTATGTTGTCTGATTTTTGAGATAATTGAGTTGATTAATGAGTTGAAAGCCCTGAGTGGCAGTTGAGTTATTGATTGTGTTGTGAATCTTATGGAATATATAGAATTATAATTTTTTTTGTCTTAGTGGGTAAATATTCTAGTTATAGGAGAGATTCTGTTAAAATTTTAAAATTAAAGTTTGAGTTGTCCTAATTCTAATGTTTCTTATATGTTATCCAGTTAGGTATTCCAAATTTTCGTTGTGCTATCAGGCTTTAGGTGCTTAGAGAAAAGTTAATTTATTTAATCATCATGAAGTCCGTGAGTTATATAGATTAATATAACATTTCATCCCCTTATTTATTTAATTACTCATTTACATTCATGTAATGATTGTTGGTGCTATAGCTAGTTGTGATGAATGCCGATATGAGGAAAAAGTGATTATACTTGTAAATGTTGTGTATTACATGTGATTATTAGATAGGATTAGGATGACATAGAACCAGTTAGGTTATGATCAATGATTATGGATTGACTATGACAATATGAGGTATGACTAGTGTACGACGGCTTAGGAGCTTATTCATCGTCTGATGCTGCCTGGTTTAGTCCATTGAGTGGGGGACCCTATATTTGAATATAAGAGAAATTATTTAAATTCACAAAGAGGGGATCAGCTCTCCAGTTTGAAGTTTATTGTGATTCTTATTGATTAATTTCTATCATTGTATGATTATGTGATAATGTGTAATATTGTGGTTGTGTGATGATGTGATTATTTATGTATTTGAACATATTTATTTTTTGATGGCATGTTTAATTAGTCGTTAGACATATTACATTTACATATTTAATATTTGTGTGTTATTATTATATTAATACTATAGTTCATTGAGTTGAATGTTGATCCCGATTTAATTTATTTTTTCAGCTTACAGATGAGTATAAGAAATCAAGTTTTTGCTGAGTTCCTCTTGCTTTCTATTCTCCGGCAGAGAAGATATTATAATTCATTATGTAATTAAATTTATACTCATTTTGTAATGTAAATTCTAGAACTCGACATGATTATTTTTTTTATTGCTTTCGATATCTGTAACTCTGAATAGTTGAATTATTGAATTTGAAAGATAACTGAGCTTCCTATTTTTTTTATGGTATTATTCTGTTAAGCATAATCCAAATGTTATTGATTGAATGATAGTTTATATGATTGAATTAATAGCGTTGAAGGGCAGAGATTTAATTTATTTCTCAGATTCTACTTAACAAGTGGATTCATAGCTCTTATTTTGTGACAGTTACAGCTGTCACATTATTGTTTTGTCATTTTTCTAATAATCAGATTTCTTACGGATTCTGAAAGTCTTAAACTTTTTCATTCTTTAATGTCGGTCACGTGTCTTCGGGTTTGGATTGTGACAATTATTGTATTAAATTTCTTTTTATTTAATTTCAATATTTACATCTAAAGGTTAAGATATATATTGAAACTTTTCATTTAACTTAATCATTTTCTATAATATTATTATACTAAATTAACACATTAAAAAAAAAAAAGAATTTAGGGGAAAATATTAAAACGTATAGAGCATAAATTTTAATTAAAATCTTATCATCAAGAATAATTGTTTACTATCATAATTTATTTAAATTAATATTTTGGACTTAAGACAGGCTAGAGTAATTTACCTTTGCAGATCCTTCAGAAACAGGGTAGCCCCCTGAAATGAATAGGAAACTGAAGATTAGAGGAGAATTGAAATTGTATACAATTCTGCACAATTTCCATTTAATAAGTGGGGTACCAAAAACCTTCTAATATTAATTTGAGAGTTCTTTACGTGAGAAAGAAAAAGATAAATTTTATTTTATGGAATAGGAAAAAAAATTATTAATAAATATTTCATTATTTGGGTGTTTGGAGGATAAAAAAACATATTAATTATTATAAAATTATTATTAGTAATCAAAAGTTATTTTTTAATAAATAAAAAATATTTTTTATTCACTTAATTTTAAAGAAAAAGCAAAGTGGAAGCTCATGGGGTATCTTATCTATTATTTTTCTTTCTTTTCCGAAGTCATTAAACTCTCAAACAAGAGATAATTGTTACCCTATTTCATTTTTTTTTTCTTTTTATTTTAATTCTCGAAAACGGTTTTAAAAAGTATCAATATCGAAATTAATAAAATTAGAACTATTGCTTTATGAAAGGAGAAATAGAGTATTAATTGATGGTGAAGTTGTCTCTAAAATTAAAAAATCTTGAATATTAGTCTTAATTTAAGTTAAATTTACTTAAAAAAAAAAACTTACTGGTTGAATTATGTTTCCACCAGCATCATGACAGCCAATGCAAGAACGACTAAACAATGTTGCCCCTTTTTGTATATCTGCAGTGATTTGTCCTAATGACACTGCATGCATTGACATTGAAGCTAAAACAAAATTAAAACCCTAAATAATGCATAATTATGGGAAAGAGACATATTGATCAAAGTTCAAAATTTTAATTAACAATATTATATATTATTCAAGAATGAATTAATGAGGCACTTGCAGACATAATTTAGTGATAGAATATTTTTCTGACCGGCAATATGTCTAAGTTCAAGTCCCTTATTGTTTGATGCACAAAAAAGAATAAATTAAGTTTAGCAAAAATTATTAATAATTATAATAATAATAAGTCTTATCTATATTAAGTATATATTTTATATAAATTTAATTATGATTAAGGTTTAAATCCGAAATCTTTCAGTTTGAATATAACTGAGATATAAAAGTTATATTGGTCAACAATTACTTTTTAAGTTTTATTCAACATATGAGATAAATTTAGAGATGGCAAATGGATTGCATTAGGTGGATTCGGGTTAGAGTTAATTTGGGTTCAAGTCAATTCGAATATTTTTTTTTGGATGGATTATGGGTGGTCATCTCGCGAGCAGGTTGGATTATATATTAGGTTGATCCAAAGAAAAATTTCGGGTCAAATTTAAGTTGATTTGCAGGTTATAAATTGGATCAAATCGAGCCACCTAAATATTATTTTTAAAAAATATTTATTTTCATTTTAAAATTTTCTATATGTAATTTTAAAAAATTAAAAAAATAAAAATAAAAATAACCAAATATATACTTATAATTATTAAATATTATTTAATATGCTTATTAATTTATAAATATAAGTAAAATTACCATAATAATAAATTATTAATAATATCTTAAAAATTTTATGTTTTATTTGTTATATATTTAAATAGTTATTTAGTTAGTAATTTTTACAATTAAATTTATTTTTTATATTAAGAAATAACAACTTAATATTACCAACTTGTTATTTAGTAAATTAATATATGTTATTTAGTAATTAATAAGTAATAATTATTAATTTTTATTAATTAATTTGTTATTATTTATTACTTAACACTATTTGTAATTAGTTATTATTAACCATCCATATTAATAGTTAAAATTTAATAATTATTACTAATTAATTATTTACTACTTATTAATAAGCACTTATAATAACTAATTATTTATTATTAAGCACTAGTAATATAATTTTGAAATTTATAGAATAAACATAAAAATTATATAATTTTTATTAAATTATAGAATATATAGAAAATTTATAAATAATAATTAATGATGTGATAAATAAATTTGCTTTAAGATATAAACTTTTCAAGTGATTTAATGGTTATTTTAGATTTAAATACTGAAAGGTCTTAAATTTTATACTGACATTTATTATTATATTTTTTTTAGTATATTTATATACATACTCAATTTAATAAGATTTATATTTAAATAATATTAAACAATTAACTTGAAATATAAATATAAAATTTAGTAAAACATGTATAAAATATAAATATATTTTAAAATATCATAAAAAATTTAGTAGTAGATATTTTAAAATATATTTATTTTAAGCATGTAAATTTAATAAAATTATTTAGTGGATTGATAGTTAAATTTCTCAATATTAGAGGTCTTAATTTATAACATCATCTTTATCATTATATATTTTTTTAATATATATTCGAAAGCCTAAAAAATGAGGTGGATTTCGGACCCGTAAATAAATAATAAGTAGTTTTAATAATAATTATCATAAAATATTATTTTATTTTGAAAAATTAAATTATTAATAATAAAAATAATTAACTACATAAATTTTAAAAATATTTAAATATCTTATAATATTAATAAATAATAATAATTGAAGTAAAAATATAAATAAAATAATATATTAGTGTAATGATTTGAAACTTATTTAGGTGATTATATAATTGCTAGATCGATTATATAATAATTATTTATAAATTATTATTATTTGTAAATTTTATTTATTATGTAATTAGTAAATTTACAATTAAATTTATTTTTTATATTAAAAAATAAAAATTTAATATTATTAACTTATCATTTAGTAAACTAATTGTTAATATTTAAAAATTAAAAATTACTAATTATTACTTATAATTAGTTAATTTGTTATTACTTATTACTTAATACTTATAATTATCACTAATTAATTAGTTATTATTTAGCACTTATATTAATATTTAATACTTAATAATTACTACTTATTTTTTTTATTAGTTATCACTAATTAATTATTTTTTACTTATTAATAAACTTATGTTAGTTATTAATAACTAATTATTTATTATTTAGCATTTTGTGATATAATTTTAAAATTTATAAATTAAATGTGAAAATAATATAATTATTATAAATTATATTATGTATAAGAAATTATAAATAACAATTAATGATATAACAATTAAATTTTAGGTAATTAATAATATTTTTTATTTTTTTTAAGTTATATGAAATCCAATTTAAATTATATATATAAAAAAATTAACATAAAATTTTAGTTGTAGTTTAGTAAGAAATAAAATACTAAAAATTAAAAAAAAAAAATTAAAAAAGTATATATTATTTAAATATAAAATTTAATTAACTTGAAATTAAATATAAAAATTTAGTAAAATTAGTTTAAAATTTATTTCACGCAACTTGACTAATATGTTATGTTATATTTATTCATTTATAAAAGTAAGTAAAATTATTAAAATAATAAATTATTAATAATATTTAAAAAGTTTAAATTAATATATAAATATTTTATTATATATAACTAGTTATAAACACGTATTTTCTATAATTTTATTTATTATATATTTTATTAAAATATCTTAATATATGTCAATTATTATTATTAATTATTTATTAATTTAAATGTTACCTTTTGATAATTTTTATTATTAAATATTAATATAAAAATATATATAAATTAAATTATAATATATAGACCAACTTAAAAAAAATAATAAAAATATATTAATATATTAGTTTTGTATATAATTATATAGCTAATTGAAATATATAAAAATACAATATCATATAAAAAATCAATGAAGTATTTTCATATATGTCAAGTTAATTTCTTAACAAATTATAAATTTTTAAGTAATATTCTTAATTAAAATATGGCAAAATTTTTTTTTTAAATAACTCTAAAACTTAATTTTTATTAGATAATATATATAAAAATTTATCAAATTTTTAAATATTCTAATTTTTAAATTTTAAGTAGTTTTGATTTTAATAATAAATATTATAATATTAATTTTATTATTAAAAAATTAAATTATCTAATAAATTTAATTATTTTTATTAATTTATTTTAAATTATTGGGTCGGATTATGAATTAAGTTACAGGTAGAGTTAATGAGTCAGATCGTCGAATTGAATGATTTGATCCATAAATTTAGATCGTTCGAATTCGAATTATTTGAATCGAATCATTTTCGGATTAAATATTATTTAAACGAATTATGAATCAAATTCAAATCGAATGAATTCAGATTGAATTATTGAGTCGGGTCAAAATTTATCACACCTAAATAAACCTATATACCTGGTGATATATGTAATTTAAAAAAAAAAAAAGTATGGTAGATCTATAATATGACGAGTGAGGTCGTATGACACTAAAACATTTTTATACTCCGATAAGTTAGAGGTGCATTTTAAATTGTGATGATTCAAATTTAAATTGTCAATGTTTTCCTCAAAATCATTTGATTTTTAATTTTTTACTTTAAAATTTGAAATTTTACTTAACTTTTAATTTTTTATTCTAAAGTATTATTCTTTTTTTACCAAAGGCATTTTAAATTAATTAACAAAGCTCTACCTTAGCAACTAAAGAATAATAAAGAATTTTTTTTTTTTTTTTTTAATTCGATGGACCTGCAACAATATCCTCCTTACTATTTTATCACTTTATACTAGACAACTTGTTTATTGTTTATCACCGAACTTAAAAATTTAACAGTAAAATTTGATTTTAATTTTATAATAAAAATAAAATTAGAATAAGATTCTTTAAACAGTATTTTAAATTTTTAAATGCCGATAGTGCCATTAATGGTATATTTTGAAATAAGGAGAGAGAAGCAGGGACAATTTGAGAATTAAAATTAGAAAAAGACAAAAAGACAAGGGTAAAAAAAAAAAAAAAAAAAAAAAAGTGGAGAAGAGAGGAGAAGGCTACCTGGGGTGTTGCAGAGAGGAGATAAAGCTAAAAGGGCAGCCATTAAAGGTGGAGCCAAGCTCTTCACAAACTTCAATTCCTTATTATTCTTCTGCTTCACAGTAACAAATTGCTTTTCGTTTCCCTTACAATAACACATCCTAATTGTTAATTAGACTTTACAATAATTAAAAACACCCATAAAATCAGAGAGAGAGAGATACCGTTGATAAGGTAGAAGAAGATGGTCCATTTCTACAGACAGAAATGAGAGATAGAATCTGCATTTTGATGGGTTATGGAAAAACTGCCCAAGCAAAATGTTTAAGGAAGACGAGGAATTATGGGTGAAATAAAAATTGTTAACTTCATTCACAAGCTGGGAATGAAAAAATAATGAAAATTTATTTATTTTTAATTATTTTAATAAAGCTTACATATAGGTTGGTTTAGACATGGTTTAGCATCATGGGATAATGGTCTCGGGAGTGAGATTAGGTGGACCACGTTTCTAAGATGAGGCCACATCTTAGCCATGTGGACAGGTGCTGCCAATGGAAATGTGAATTTGACCAATTCTTGCACGATATTATAGCCGCGTGATTTATTAGGCTCGCAGTTTTAAGGAAGACAATCTGAATAAAGTAAATTGGAGAAAATAATTCACCACTTAATTTTAAGTATTACTGTGACAGCAAATGCTATACATTTTCTTTCTTAAAAAATAAGTGATGATTATATATCTTACATAACACCATACTGCCTTAATTAGCCATAAATCCAGGTAAGAAAATTGAATAAGAATTGGAGAAAATATTAGACACCCCAATTTATCTTACCATCACATCCAATTTTTATTTTAAATTAAAAATTTTAATAAAAAGAAAACTTAGATATACATTTAAATAATGAATAATATATATGTAATATTGCATGAGAGATATAAGCATTGAAATATATAAATACTTCTTACAAGAAGAGCACATTAAACCTAAAAATAAATAAATGAATTTACTAAACAACCTAACAAATACCATTAAAAGATAAATATTTACATATAATCATGTATCTAACAACCTAATAAAAAAAGGGTATGGTAAATAATTACAACCTAACAACTTATAAAAGGCCTATACCAAAAAAAAAAAAAAAAAAAAAAAAAAAAAAAGAAATGATATTTAATTGCTTAGATCTTTCAAAGGTTTTTATGGTCATTGGCTTGCTTTTGGACCTAATCATATAGACCTATTTGTCTTAAAAATCACATGACCTCATTAATCTCATGACATTTGCTTCTCTGTGGAGATTCCTAAATAGTTAGTCTTAACAAATTAATATAATGCATATAGCAAATGCAAAGCAACTATTATGCAAACAAGACAAGTTTTCATCAACTTATCCTAAATATCACGTTGAAGTTCATATACAAATGATTTACTCAATATATTAAATAAAAATAATAGTTATTTTCATGGTTTCACCATATAACTTCAATTCAAAAGCAAACCAAGTATGCCAATGCGATGGAACAAGTTAAACATGTAAAATCACATGTCTTAATACCAAAACAAGTTATTTATCATATCAAATTTAATTTGGTAGTAGCTAATTATCATGAATATAATCATATGAAAACAAATAAAAAGTAATTTTTAATTAAGACAGTAGCATATTGATATGCACAAACTCAATGAACATCTAGGATTTAAATACATGTATGTAGGGTTTCTAAGCATAGAATCGTATATAGGAGTCAAATAAACACATAAAAAGTCATGCAAAGAACCAAAACCAAACAACCAAAGCAAAACAAAGGAAGCAAGGCCATGAGGCCTTTCTAGGTGTCACTTTCCATTTTCGGAACGCGATGGTCTTAGGATGCGAGAGATGCCAGAGGCGACCGGTACCCGTAAAACCCAGTATCACATGCAATTATCAATTACTATCAATTTGTTAATCAATTACTTAATCACTATTCATTCTGGCATTCTATAATTTGTCTGTAAATTTTACTACAAGTGGCTATAACATTTATCATATCATGCCATATCATTAATTATACTCCATAATATGCCGTATATATATGTTTATAAACTAATTATACCATATACAACCCATGGAGCAACTAAATTATAAACATACAAAATACAATGTTTAACATAATTACACTATTACTCAAGTAGCAGAAATCCACAGAGATATTAACAGATGGGATTCTGCCTCCTACTTTGTACCTGAAAATGGGAAACAATAAAAATGGTGAGTATATAAGATACACAATGAATCTAATATGCATCAATCATAAATATGAACTGGAACATCAATAAAGGATAGGCAGATGAAATAAAAAATGATAGTCTGCTCAAGAATATCATAGTACATAATCAAGTTACAGTAAATGACTGTAGAGGTAATAATTAAGTTAATGGAAAATATTCACATGGATAAGACAGATATAGGGCCATGAAACACATATAACATGTATTATCATGTATTATACTGAACATAAGACTAATCAGGTCTTATGGCTAGGACTATTAACCCTTCCTAGCTAGGATATCATTATACAATGTACACATTGCCGACAATATGTATCCACTACCCTGTCGGAGCGGCAGCTCTGTCAAATCATATCGGAGTCAATAAAAGTATAAACAAGTCATTAGATACTATTACACAATAATGGTATCGCCAAGTATCAATAACTCAGTATCAATCAAATCAAGTTGCAATATAAACAATAGAATAGAAATAACAAGTAGATATACAATGGTAAATGGTTTGGCAATTAACAATGGGATGGAACATAGGTTGATCATACATGGCCAAAAGGTTAGCACAATTGGCATACCAATATTGCTGGCGATAATGACATTCAAATGGTAGGCCTATGGATAAACAAGTGATAGGCCTATGGCAAAATGAACTAGATATTTCATCAAACACTTGGTGTGCCACAAAGAATGGACAATTTGACATAGTTTGGATGTAACTCCAACATTGCCCCAAAAATCAACAACAACTCACAATGTAGGCATTTCAATAAGCAATAGATATCTAACAACAAGCAACAATTAAAGGATCAAATAGGCTTAGAATTCCAAGGGAAAAACAAGCAAAAATCAAAGGAGTGAATAGTGCTAGGTGGTTCGGCCAAAACAAGGATTTTGGAGGTGGTTTCCGCTCATCAAATCAATGCTATAAGCATGTTAAATGATACATATTAAACTCACCTTATACTCCAAATGAGCTAGGAAAATTAATTTTCCACCAAAACCCTTATAAGAGGCAAAATGGGCAATCTTTCACTCTTTGATTTTCTACAACAAACCAACCATAAATAATCCATCAATTAACTTCTAATTAATATATTCTAAACTTAATTAACACAAACTAACTCAAAATCAAATAGCCAAATCAAACAACTTAGGTTTAGGGTTTCAATTTGGGAAAAAACCTCCAAATACATTAATTGATGCAATTAATCACTAAACCCATCTTATTTATCATATAAAACATCCATATCAACTATAAAACCAAAGAAATCAATTTGTTACCTATTAATGATGATCCGCCCGAAATCTTCTTTTAATTATTCCTTGATTTTCTTTGAGTTCCAAGGTAAGAAATGGATGGAAAATGAAAGAACAATGGTTGGATTTAGGTTTTCTTTGATTTTTCCTTAAGAAAATGCATGAAAAATGGTGGGAGGAAGAAGATGTGGTTCGACCAAGGAAGAACAAGGAAGAAGATGGCCAAATTTTTTCCTAAGGCATGCTTATATACTAAGCTAAGAATGAAAAATTGCATTTAAGTCCTTAAACTTTTTATAAATCATACTTTGACCCTAACTTCTTCTGTAATTTATTCTGACAATTATGTTAGGATTTAGATTTCAAAGTAGGGATTCAAATAACTTATTTTTATTTATACTTTATTATAAAAATACTTTCAGAGTCATTCTGAAATTTAGACAGTCAATTTTCTACTATACCCCCAAAGTTCCATTTATTTACGATTTTGCCATTATTTACTTTTTCAATGTTCCTAAAAAATTTTCACCTCTTTCTTTTCACCATAATTACACATATATTTATATGATTCTTTACCCCTGATCAGAATTAGAAATTCATCTGTCGACCGGACTGTTATTTTCTCGGCAATGTTATTAGCATCGACATTTTCCAGGACAGTAACTCATATGCATTCTAACTGTGTCTCAAAAATTATTTTTAGTTATTTCGATGATTTCAAGACAATAACTAATTATATTAACATTCATTTATGGTAGGTTTTTCTAGGATATTACACTAGGGTTGTATGGCCCTGCTTGGGCGTGTGGCCCTTTTGAAAGTCGTGCGGCCTTAAGGCCTATGGAAGGAGAAGGAACTTGGCCATAGCCCAATCTAGCTAGGCATTGACCAGTTTTCAAAAGGCTTAAGAGCTTTTTATTGTGCCAAAAAGTCCTAAATCATGCATCTATTTTACAAGAATTTACTTTTGAGCTTGTGCATGGCATGACTTAGCAATGGCAATAACTTTGCCATAAAATTTGGTAATGGTTCATTTCCTTTGAATGGAAAAGAAAATCTAAGATTTGGTTGGCTAAACGTGGCATAATCGTACTTAAAACAAATAAGAATTGCATCAACTTGGAAATATGTATCCTTTGATAGGAAAGAAAATGCCTTGTCATGCTAGCAATATTCAAATCAATATTGAAATAACCATAATATATAATCATATTTATTGTTATACAAATATAATTCAATTCAAAATATACAAGATTGAGATTATATGGATTACGTAATATCGATAATTGCACATCCAAATGATATTAAAAATATTTTACATTTTAAAATAATTACCAAAGAAACTCAATCAAATAATCAAATAAAAAACTAATTATAACACAAAAGGTTTGCAAATCGCCCTTAGGCTTACCTCTTACTTTTGATTATGATTTAAGTTTGAGTATCATGATGCGAATAAACTTCCTTGCTTTATGTAGAAGGTTTACGTATGAAAATAGTTTGGATTCATAAAAGAATATTCTTGTTTAATGAAATAGAATCCAAGAAAGAGTTATTGTTTGTATTCTTGCAAGAAGATTAAAAAGAAACTGATTTAATTATTTAAAAGACAGTTTTCATTTAATTATTTTGAAAGATAGTTTTATGTATTTCAATTATCAAAGATTTGAAATTAAAATTAATTTTATGTTATTTTCCTCTTGATTTTCATAAATAAAAGAAGAAATTGAAGAAGTTGATTTCTTAAGAATTACAACAGGAGAGGTCTGTGAAAAAGGTCCAGAAAAGATCAACCAAGAGGTCCAAAAAGAATCCCCTCTATAGAAAATTGAAGGAGTGTTTATAGAAGAAACCATTGGGAAGTTTCCTAAATAGTTTAGGCGAAAAAAATTGCTTATTAAGTAAGATAAATTCCAAAATAGTTAAAAGATTCTAAAATAGTATAAAGAAAAGCTTTCTAATTAGTTTGGAGGTTAACTTGTAAGCAAAGCACTTACGAGCTTCCTCTTTAGTTAAAACAAACTTCTAACTTTGTATGAAAACTAAATAGGAACTTAAACTCAAAGCTTCTTATTTTGTTAAATACTAAAAAGGAATCATATGAAAATACAAAATAGGCAACAAAAAAATGCCTAGAAGCCTAAAGAAAAGAATAAAATTGCACAAGAAAGCGACGTAACATGCCTGTGGTTAGTGAACGGGCCCGAGAAATTGAGATAGGCTATGTGGCCCTAGCACAAAGTTGAGCCATAATAAATGGGCCATGTGGCTCTGCCTAAGTTATGTAGCCTTAATGCAAGGTCGTGCCACTCTACCCTCACACGGGCCCATCGGCCTTCTCCTTATGACTGCTTAGTTGATTCCTTTCTTGGGCCTTCGAACCTGGCCCGTAACCATTTTAATTCATTTGACTAATCCTTTAACACTTTTAAAACTCAAATCAATAAAATCTTAGTTTAAGTCTCAATTGCTAATCACAAAGGTTTAGCAAACTCATCGGTCTATTTTCCTGTAAAATATTATTTTATGCAAACGTGCTTGAATCAAGCCTATTTTATCTAAACTAATATTCTTTCAGAAAGAAATTCAATTTAGTCTTTTGATATCCAAAGCCTCATCATCAGGCTTCGACTCAAACTAAAGTGTGTAAAAATTTGTTGTTTATAATTTGCCCTCACTTTAGTAGGATTTGTGTAATAAGTGTGCGAGTATACACATTCGTGAAACAAAGCATACTAAAGTCACCTTAGTTTTTAGCATAAATAAATTTAAGCCTAAAAGACAATAAGAGTTAGGAACCACAAACCTGAACCTTATTACCTTGACATATTTCTTTAATTGGTCGCATCATGATCCTCTTTCTAGATAATGTAAATACTCCTTCCTCGAAGAAAGTATTCTAATGGGATGATGATCTTCATTAGTTCAACCATCAAATGCATTGGGAACCTCTTTTTGAACAATGGAAGTACCTTTCTCAAAGAAGTCTTTTAATGAGTCAACCATCGAATACTTCAGGAATCTCTTTCTAGTCAAATACCTCTCCTTTAGAGAAGTCTTTTTATTAGTCAACCATCAAATGCCTTAAAAACCTACTTTTAGTAAATGCAAATACCCTTCTCTTAGAGAAGTCTTTTAATGAGTCAACCATCAAATGCATTGGGAACCTCTTTCTATATAATGCTAATATATTCCTCCCTTAGAAAAGTCTTTTATTAAGTCAACGAATACATCATGAACCTCTTTCCAGTCAATGCAAATGTACTTGGACTTATTCTTCCCCAGCTAGGGTTTCTATGTTCATTCTCCTTTTGGTCTTTAGTCATCACTAATTCTATTTTTGTTATTTGGTCCTCATCAGTTCTTCTTTAATTTTTGGTCCTCATTAATTCTTCTTTTATTGTTTTGTCTTCACCAACTATTCTTCCATTGTTTGGTCCTCACCAATCCTTTTTTTATACTTAGGTCCTCACCTTTTCTTATTTTATACTTAGATCCTCATCTAGTCGTTATCTTTTAGATCCTCACCTAATTATTACAATTTAGGTCCTCACCTAATTATTACAATTTAGGTCCTCACCTAATCATTATTATCTAGGTCCTCACCTATTCATTAAGATTTAAGTCCTTACCTAATCATTATCTTTTAGGTCCTCACCTAATTGTTCAAATTTAGTTCCTCATTTAATCATTATTATCCAGGTCCTTATCTAATCATTATTATTGTAATACCTATCATTTTTTTGTTATTTTATTAATTGTATGTTTGTTGAATTGATTGAGGGTACAAAAATATTTTGAGGAATCTAGAATTCTGTATGCAGGGAGGAGTTTGTGAGGCTACTTTCATGATTTTAATGGAATAATTTGGTAAAGTGTAAAACATAAAAGTTGTAGATTTATACCTTGTCTTTAAGTCTGTAAAACGGTTTTGTAAAATTCAGTGTGTGTAAAGAGATATGCCTCCTTGAACAAGACCTGTCTGGTTTATTATTTTCTGCAGGAATCTGAGAATGTTTAATTTTTCTGGGAATGATTGAGGCTGAATGAGTCAAAAGTGTAAACATGAGAATTGTTCCTTTATGTGTTATGTTATTTTCTGTAAAATTCAGGGGAATTGGACAAGTATAGCTCAGTGGAGAGTGGAATTAATTAGACATGTTTAAATGATTTTGGGCAATAAAAGTCAGGGTGAACTTTAGAAATTCACCATAGTTTGTGTAGATATCCTTTTGATTTGAATTTTGGATATGTTGGACCCCTGAGTGTCTATTTTAAGTGACAAAAAGAAGCAGGGAGTTTGAATATCTATAGCTCATTTGCGAGCTGGTTTAATATGAGTTGTCAAGGAAGGGTTCCAGCTCGGCAGAATCTGGCATTTGCGAGTCGGCAAATGCGAGGAGGTAGTTCGCGAAGAGAAGAATTGGTGATGAAGGAATATGAGAGGTGGCATTATGCGAAGAGGGAATAGGCAAAGTTGCATTATGAAAAGAAGCATTGCCGAAGTGGCATATGCGAAGTGGAGTTAGGCGAGGAGAGATTAGCGAAGAGGCATTGCCGAGGTGGCATATGCGAAGTGGAGTTAGGGGAGGAGAGATTGGAGAAGAGGCATTACCGAGGTGGCATATGCGAAGTAGAGTTAGGCGAGGCGAGTTTGGCGAAGAGGCATTGACGAGGTGGCAAATGCGAAGTGGAGTTAGGCGAGGCGAGTTTGGCGAAGAGGCATTGTCGAGGTGTCAAATGCGAAGTGGGGTTAGGCTAGTCGAGTTTGGCGAAGAGGTATTGCCGAGGTGGCATATGCGAAGTGGAGTTAGGCGAGGCGAGTTTGGTGAAGTGGGATTGCCGAGCCAGCAAATGGTGAAGTGGCATTCGCGAGCTGGCAATGCTAAGTGGCATTGCGAGCTGGCAATGCGAAGTGGTATTTGCGAGCTGGCTTATGCGAGGTGGCATTGCCGGAGCGGATTAGCGAGGCGAGCTGGCAAAGCGAAAATTGTGAGGCAATAGCCTATTTAACTGTTAGGTTGATATTTTATCTATTTAATTAGGGACAATATTAAATAATTTATACTTATTTTAATTCCTTTTTAACCCATTGTAGTCAGCTAACTTGAGTTTTAGTTGAATTTAATTACTAGGTAAGCGGATTTTAGTTTTAGAAATAACTGCTCTAGAAATCTGGAATAATTTGTGTGTCTGATGAATAAATTTATAATAGGGATAAATTGCATTCCAATTCTTAGTTTTTGTGTGCAGATGGAAATTCGGCAAGAGAAATTGGCTTGGATATGATAAAAGGAGAGTCATACCGCTAAAAGCTAAGCAAAGATCAGCTAAATCGCAGGAAAGAAAATGGGCAAATTTGGCACAGTGACTGCGAGTCACAGACTCTATAACCGGGTGACCCGGTTACCTTGAGGCAGAGAATCGATTATTTGTAGAAGGACACGATTAGCGCTTATACAATTCATTCACGCGCTAACCGGTTTATCAAGAATCAATTTTTAATTTTTAGGACCCGATTTTCAAGGGAATTTGAGAGTTTTTGAATCCAAGCACATCTTTCAGCTATAAATAGGTACCCTAAGCTTCTAAGAAGGGAGGATTGGAACTTCGGAGAACATTAGCCGCCGCCAAGATTTCTATAAAAACAGAGGAGCTGAATTTCTGTGATTTTTCCTTGGAAATTTAAGATTTGTGTAGAATTTATTTCAGGATCTATTTTCTTCCATTTAGTATTTGTAAGGATTACTTTATTACAACATTGCATCGTTGATTTATTGATAATTCTTGTTGAGATGATTTTTGGATTGTTAAATTTAATTATTGTCCTTTTGATTTTCATTATGAGTAGCTAAACACCTCTTCAGGGTTGAGATAGATTCGTTAGGTTGATTGTTAGATTTTGACGTTTGAATTAATTAGAGAAGATTACTTAGGATTAATCTATTAATGTTGGGCTTTTAAAATAGTGAGATTAACTTGCCATTGATTTTGCTAATTAATGATTTTATGTGAAGTAGCGAGAGTGGAAGCATAAAATTGGTTCATAAAATTAATAGACCTAGGGAACGTGTTGTTTAGAGGTAAGGACACTCCTTTGTGATCCTTGTAAGGGTTGTCCAAAGAACTTAATGAGT
>CANXYC011183047.1:0-22563 GCA_948193065.1 Aleurites moluccanus
TAATTTATTATATTATTACTTTGTTAAACTGATAATTAAATTTTTTTAATAAATATGTAAATTATATTTATTTATGGGCAATTATTGAAATATTATAAAATAGTGAAGAATTATAATAAATTGTATAAAATAAATAAAAAAAAATATAAAAAGAATATTCTTTTTTGGTGTAAAAAATAGTGTTAGAAATAGAGTTATGGTTGGAGATAAAATTATTGTTTGATGTGATATAAACTACAAAATGGTGTAAAATTAACTGCATTTTTGTGTTTATGGTTGGAGATGGCCTAATGACTGGATTGACGGGTAAATCAACTAATATAATATAATATGCATTTGGTACATTCAACTAAATACATTTTATTTATAATAATGCTCACCTAGAGGGAGACTTACCTTATTCTTGAAGATTTCAGCATTAAAAAAGAGTGTTTTTCTTAAAAAAAAAAAAAATTCCAACCACCAAATGAAATACACATTTAAAATTTTAAAAATTAATTTAATTGATAAGAGAATTTATTTATTTATTTTTATTTTTCAGTGATATCGTATAATATCCTAAATCACTACCTCTAATCAATTCGAATTCAAGTTAAGTAAAATTTAAAATAAATAAAATTCTCCAAATATTTATTTTTTCTGTTCATAAAATTTAAATTTAATATCTTATTTTTAAAAGATAAAATTCTTACTATTTAAATAAATATGATTAAATTTTTTAATAAAAATATATATTTTTAAACTCATTTAAAAAAATTTTAGTATAAATTAATACGAAAATTGACTTAAAATACTTCTAATTATTTAAATAAAAAATTATAACAAAGAGGTAACAATCAATTAGATAATAGCTCTTGAATGAAAATCTTCTTATCATAAAAGAAGAAATTTGATCTCAAAATTTTCTTAGCAATCAAATGCTTAATAATTTACCAATTAGTAGTTATTTTTATGCACATAAAGTATTTTTTTTTTTTTTAATAAGTGATATTATACTCATCTTTAAAATTATAAAAATTGTGAAAATAAATTAAAGAAAGAGTTTGATTAATCAAAATAAAGAAATAATGTGCATATAGTTAGGACTTTAGGGGAAGGGATAGTTGTACTTAAAATAACGTGAAGGACACTCCCCCATGGCAGATAGGAAACATTGTCTCATTGGAACCAACCTAACTACTTAGCTTCCCAGCTCGTGGCTAAATCAAAGTAAATTCAATTACCAAATGCCTAATTACTAATTAAGATTTAAATCTAATATAAAAAATGATTTCTCTGTCTCCAGTTCTTACAATATTCTGCTAAGACACTGCAATTTCAACTCACTATTTGCCAGTCTTGTCTTTGTCCCACTCCCATTAGCTTTCTTTATCTTTTTTGGCTTCACATTTCCTTTTCACCACTTCTATTTTAGCCTTCATAACATTACTATGGTTCATCTTTTTGCCTTTGCTGCAACCCTCCCCTGTCTGTAACGCTTTTGTTAATATTTATAATATTTATAATATCAAGCTTATATATACACATAGTTCATTAAGCAATTGGTTTCTATAAAAAATTTCAATTTTTATTTGAATTAATTTAGAAATATTTGAAATGAAAATAAATTAATATAATATTAAATTCAATGAATCAAGATGGACATATATACAATTCAGACATTCAAATCATAAAATTATTGCATTTACATGTTTTTCTTCTTAAATAGTTAATGAATTTTAGATTATTTATGAGTGGATGCAATTAAATTGAGCAAAAAATGTATGTAAAGGTTAAGCAGTCCAAATTTTCATTTTAATTTTATATTATACTCATGTTTTATATTATTTTTATGCGTAATATAATATTTTGATCATCAATATTTTATATAAATAATACATCACATAAAAAAAGGATATTAAATTAGAGACGTGATATATAATGAGATAAAAAATATAGATTGGAAGATAAGATGTATTAAATTAAAATTTTTAATCTATATGTATAATGAGAGTTTTAATCAATTATTGAGAATTATAAAGAATAAACTTATTTTTGTTATATAATTTATAATATTATCTCAATTTTTTTTTTATCAAAGATATTAGTTAGTGAGTTAGCAGAGAGGAGACGTTAAGTTGTCAAAGGAGGCAAACTCGGTCATTACCAGGACAGAGGCCTGGTGGCATTATTTCGACCAATGTAATCTAAAGTGACAATAAAATGGAAATGTCTGTAAATACATAACGATGAAAAGTAATTAGGCCATTTCGTGCCCTTGAAAGGAAGTCTTCCTAATGACAATGTGATTATTATTAATATTATTATTCAATTTCGTATTTTTGGTGTTTTGGTCTAAATTTTCAGATGGGGAAGTCTCGGCCCTCTCCTTTGGCTTTGATAAAACCCCATATAACCTCATTAGACCTACATATATATCCTCTCAAAACCCTTCAAAACCTCACATTTTCACATAAACATCCCAATCCAAATCCACAATCCACAATACACAAATGTCCCCCCACCCCTCCCCTTTTCCCTCTTGCTTTCGCCCCTCCTCTGACAATCACCACCCTCCTCCATCGCCGCCTCCGCCGCCACCAACAACCTCCGGCAACCCCAACCTCACCACTTGTCTTTACCAAACAGACCTTGGTCTCTTTTCTCTTACCTGGTCTCGCACCTTTCTTGGTCACTCTCTCCACCTTCACCTCCACTCCGGCGACACCACCACAGCTTCTCCGTTATCTCTCTCCAGCGCACCTTCTCTCTCCACCATATCTTTCCACCTCCATGTTAAGCCTTTCATTTTTTGGAAAAAACATGGATCCAAGAAACTCCATATTATTAATCAAGAATCAAACACCTCTGCCCTAAGAATACAAATCTTTTGGGATCTTTCAAGGGCCAAATTCGGAT
This sequence comes from Aleurites moluccanus, assembly GCA_948193065.1. Lineage (NCBI taxonomy): Eukaryota > Viridiplantae > Streptophyta > Magnoliopsida > Malpighiales > Euphorbiaceae > Aleurites > Aleurites moluccanus. The sequence goes on from CANXYC011183047.1 coordinate 2,899, forward strand.
CTGGACCCGAGCCCCAATCCGGATTTTACATCGCCGTTGTTGTTGAACGGGAAATGATTCTGCTGGTCGGCGATTTGACCAAACAAGCTTGTGCGAAGACTCGAGCTAAAAGGCCAGGAAGAACCCAAATTCTGGTTCTGAGAAGAGAACATGTCTATGGAAACAGAGTATACACCACAAAAGCAAGATTTGGAGGCAAAAACAGAGAGATTTCAATAGATTGTACAGTGAATAATGATGCGAGATTGTGTTTTAGCGTTGATAACAAAAGGGTTTTGCAAATTAAGCGATTGAAGTGGAAATTTAGAGGGAATGAGAAGATTGAAGTGGATGGGGTGCCTATACAGGTTTCTTGGGATGTCTATAGCTGGCTTTTTGAGGATTTAAACAATGGGCGTGCTGTTTTCATGTTCAAGTTCGAAACTTTAGACGTTGAAGATGAAGAGGGAGAGGAAGAAGAAAGAGAATTAGAACAAAATGAAGCTTGTGGTGGTCAAGATGAGAAAAATGGTGTAATTCCATGGCAACAAAATTCTTGTAATAGTTTTGGAATGAGTGGAATTGAATGGAGGAAGACGAGGAGGAACTTGATAGGAACTACAAGGAGTTCATCTTTATCTTCAATTTCAATGTCATCGGCATCCTCTGGTGGTGGCTCTTCTTCAATAATGGAATGGGCTAGTACAGAGGAGAATGAATTGAATGAACCTAATGGCTTCTCTCTGCTAGTTTATGCTTGGAGAAAATGAAGAATTCTGCCTATGGGTTCTTCCTAACCTTCTTTAATTTTTTTTTTTTTGGGTATTGTTAATTAGGTTTCACTTAATTTTAATTTTTTTAGTGAGTTGTGACTAACCCATTTGTTGATGAACATAGTAATATAGAATGAAGCATTAGGAAAAAATAGTTAGATTTAACAATTTATGGTTTCTTTGGCAATTACTGTTGTAATCAATTGTTACTTTGAAATTTAATTCAGACTGGAGTTTGAATTTGCAATGTCGTAGTAAAGCCTAGTTTTATGAGTTGGATGATTTAGATGAGAATAGTAGTTGTAACTAAATGTGAAAGAATTGAACCAAATAGAAGACGACAAGGCACATGTGAGGGTGGGTCTGTTTTTCATTTTTCATTTTTTTTTTGGGCATGTAAATTATAATATAATTTTGTTTGTACAATTATTAGAATGAACGACCAAATATTATATATTGACAAAAAGTTGTTGGATCTCACAATGGACGGTTAAGTTGGAACATGGTTCAAAGAACACGACATTATTGTATCGGATGAAAAACGGCAGCGAAATAGGTAATTTTTTACCTGTGTGACTTGTCTGCTTGTACTAGTTTTGTTCGTGGATGACCAGTCTTCATCTCTCGTGAATCTATCGAATCTTTTTCTGTATACTCATTTGTTACTATTTATTTCATTTCATTTTTTTTTAAGTATATTATTTTCAATGATATTAGAAATAAAATAACCGACAATTAAGAAACAAATTTTTAATTCGAATTTTCAATCTCACACTATTTTAACTTTAGTCTTGTCTCTTTTTAGTATAAAGATGCTTCGTGGAAAAAAAAAAAAAAAAACTTCAATCTTATCTGTTATGAGCTCAAAATTTATGAATCGAATTTGCAATATTGAAACACTTTAATTTTGGTGTTATTGCTAAGAAATAAATTGATAACTTATGAGTCGAATATGCAATTTTAACTTTTGTAATAATAGCTAAACAAAGCCTAGTTGGCAAACAAATAAAAATTTTCTAAGTTGTTACCTTAAACAACTTCAATTGGGTAATAAATTAATAACATTTTTAATTGTTTGGTTGAGAAGAGAAAGCAGATAGATAACATGATTGAGGCATAAATGGTGGGTGTTGTTAACTGGCAAAAACCAAAACTTGCGCGCATTAAAAAAGCACAAGCAAATTGACCATTGAAATTAAAAAAGATAAGAATTTAGAACTTTATTTGTATGCTTTAAATAGTTGTCGGATGAGCTTTAAATTCAAGTCATCTTTAGCCTTTTATTTGGCATCATTGGTACTACTAGAAGGAGTTTATGACAAACTGCTGTAATCAAAATCCAAAATAGAATATCAGACAATTTTCATTTTTTTTTTTAAATCAAATTTGCATAAAAGATATTGAGTACAAGGTTTTTTTTTTTTTTTTTTTTTTTTTTTTCAAAATAATAATTTATGGTGTGAATATGAGACGTAAAAGAAAGCATCAAACTTTGATCCTATCTCAAGAATAAGAAACTCAATCCAAACTCCTTGATGGATGAAGAGTTGTAGAGAAAAAGTGGATTTTCTCCCCTTTAAAAAGGATCTAATTGATATTTCATGAGTTGAACTCTGAATATCTTATCAATAAAGTGAATAGTAAATTAATTTTACCGAGTTAATATTGGTTAAAAGTAATACATTTTTAGTTTTTTTTTATAAGATTATTGTTATTATTTTTGGGTGATGTATACAATAGTAGAAATAAGATTCAGGATAAGTATATTATAATAATATTAAATAAGTAATTTTTTTAATTGAATTTGGAAGTAATTCCATAATATAAATGTTAACTAGTAATGTTAGTTGCAATGGCCAACAACTGTTAGAACAAGAAGCACATAGCATGCCTACCAAATCATATATACTTGGAATTGGAAATCACCATACAAAAAATAAAAAAATAAAAAAATAGTATGTTTGTCTCACTAAAACCAAAAAATTTTAATAATTATAATACACACATTATATTTTAAGTAGTTAATTATTATATTTATTTAATAGAATAATTATTACTTATTATATCTAATTATTATTAATTTATCTATGATCTGATGATATAAATTAATTAGACCTAAAAAATTTCAACTATAACATATAAGGTACCAAGTGAGGATATTTTCTTAAAAATTGCTTTAAAAATTATTGTTTTTTCCTCTGCCCCATTAATTTGAAAAAAAATAAAAGAGAGAGAGATGGAAAGATACGTTGGATTTGGTCAAAAGTATTAAAACGGGAGAAAGACATTGCATGTTTAAACAAAGTCAAAATTATCACAAGTTAATTACCATCTAATTATTAACGGTTTTTATTTTTTATAGGTAGAATTTTGAGACTTTGAATGAGTAAAAGGCTTAAACCAAATGAAAGCCTTTTTGTGTATTGCAAGTGTTAAACTGTCATTGCATGTGCTTATAATTATAAGTTTTGGGCCATTTCGTGTGGATTAGTTGTCGGTTTTTTTGGATTAGTTACAGCCGACAAACACGACTTTCTTTTAACTATAATTGATCATATATCTTTTTTCTCCTCCTCAACTCATTATTAATTAATGTATTAATAATTAAGCACCCCCTAAGAACTAGTGTTCTTAGGTAGTAATAATTAAAAAAAAAAACACAATTCAAATAAATTTTTTTAATTACTCTTCGAAAGTAAGAATTTTAATTATAATTAAACATAATACTATTGAAATTATAAATTAAAATAATAATAAAGAAAAAATATATAACCATTATAATTAAGAAAATAAGCATCTAATTAATATTCCATCCATTTCACAATATATGTCATTTGAAAATATTATTAAATTATTTTACAAGATGATAATTGTTTTAGAATAAAAATATTTATTTAAAATGATAATAATTATGAAATAGAGGGAGTAATAACTAAATCTATTAAAAGCATGGATAAATCATCCAAATACTATAGTCCGGACTGGCAACATCAATTATTGGTTCAATTCGGTTGTGAGGCCAAGTCTTGGGGCTCCTGAAATTAGAAATTTCTTGATTGCAATTTATAGTTGTATGGTTCAAGAAATTGTGCTTGACAGGTCAAACTTAGATATATTAATTATGGCTACATCCATGAATCTAATTTCTCGTTGTTGAAACATCCCTAGCCACAATGCTTTTTGGATACGAATTAGTATTACTTTTGTGATTAATAGTATAATTAGATTTTCCTGAAGGTACAAGGGAAAGCTACTATTTAAGTTATTTGATTCTATTCATATTCTTATAATTAGTTCATTTGTAAGTGTATGTAATAAAAAGATAAATGTTTTATACTATAGAAAGATAAGAATGGGTCATACTGGATCAAGAAAAAGAGGCTTAAAGCCTACATGAAGCGTTGCCGGCTTCAACAACAAAGGACTAAGCAGGTCCAAAATCAATTATACTTTCAATGCTCATCTTCAAATATAATGATTCTCCTCCAAAAAAAAAAAAAAAAAAAATCTTCAAATATAATGATCTATTTTCTCTTTTTCTTTTTGTTTCTAAAAGAATTCTCGATATACCAAAAGAAACACAAAAACTCTAGTGGAACAAGGGATCTTTCGTGATTGAGTGTTTTTAAATCAAACTGTATCAAGGGAAGAACTTTTGTGAACCTTCCCTTTCTTCTAAAGGCTGAATAAATGGTGGCAGAACCTAGTAGGACCTTGCATTATAATTGCCAATTGGTTCTTAAGGTGGTCCTGCAACTCTTATGGACAAGATTCACATGATCCCCAACCCTAAGAGTCCAGATTCCCCGCATTGTTGAGACTTGGGACTATCTTCTTCTAATGCGGGTCTCCTAGCACAGGGCAACTCTTCAGTCATTAATAAAGGTTCCTTGATCATTCACATTTACTACAGATGGATATTCTCCTATATGCCCGCATACCCGCACCTATATACACTTTCAAAAGCCAGCAATCTATTTAAGCATATATATATATATATATCATAGTATGTTTTTTAATGCAAAGCACTATTGGATTGGAATATCACAAGACTTCCACTCCTTAAAAACAATAAAGTATCTTTACAGAAAGAAATGCTGCCGTAACTCGACAACTTCCCAGCAGCTGTTTAGGTAACCAGCAAAAAAAGATGAGAAAAAACAGATGATAAGGTAGGGCAGAAATGAAAATTTGTAATTTTGCCCCATCTATAGTTCGTTATCTTTTTAAATTCTATATCCCTAAGTTTGATAAACCTGATCCCATTAAAGCTTCAAGTTCAAATTTGAGGTAGATGTATCATGGACTAAAGATGGAGGAAGACGATGTTTTTGTCTACTATTTCTGTTTTCAGAACTTGAGGAGCAGCAAGGTGTCAATGAAGGGGAGGCTACAGAACTAGAAGAAGACAATATCCTGCTTGAACGACTTCTCAATTTCTTCTTCTCTCCCTCTTGCACTCTATCTTGTGTTCTAACTTGGCGAACTTTGGTTTCATTCAATTCTGCTGGCAGGACACAGTTGCAAAGAAAACCTGCAAATTCATCAAACACAAAATATAACTCATCTGTATCCAGTTTGCTTGTTATGGGAAGGTAAGGGGGAAAGAATCAACTTCACTACAGGTTTTTAAGAGAAAAATAAATAAATAAATGTTTTAAGTGGTGTTGCAAAGATTCCAATAGATTTCCAGTTATCATTCTTAATCTCCTTACAAATTGTTGAACATGGCCTATAATTTTTGGAACACAACTTCTGAGGGCATATGGCAACTGAAGATACCAACTTTTGCAAGTATATTATACAAATTAATATGATTTGTGATATTATATATAGGCAATCCAATCCAACAGCACATATCCATTTCATTTTCTATTCCTAATTACCATACCCCTATGCTTCAGTTTGGCAAAAACCAGACGCACTCATGATAGAATAAGTATTGAGAAAAGAAATAACAGACAAGAAAATATCAGTGAGTAAGAGTGCAGGTGATGTGATAGGCATTCCATTTCTTAGAAGCAATATTTAAAGGGGAAAGTGACATTACATGGAAATTTGGCCCTTTTTTTAAAGGTAGTAGCATAATAAATTTGTGCTAAGAATAGAGGCAGTGCAGTGAAAGTTGCAACACAAGATTCTCTCTTGCAAACTGTGTTTCAACTTTCAAGAGCCTTATGAGTCCTTGTATTACTCCACATGCTTAACTTTTCAAAGAATTAATGGTAAGCAGTAAGCATTAATCAATTACTGCACATGTAAGACAATATGAAAGAGAAGATGAGCTTTAAATGATCAAAGCAATCATATTTATTTCTTACCTAAACGAGCAAGACGATTAACCCAACGAGGGATTGTTTTCCCAGTCAACTTGATACACACATCATTGCAAAAGTGATTGCAGTTCTTGGTGATGAGATGGTAACTATTCCCAGAATAATCTTGAGCTAGCTTCTCCATGAATGCACGGACCTCTTTAGGACCAAGATCAGTTCTTCCAATCAATATTGATTTTCTGAAAGTGAAACCAGGGCATTGCCTTGGTTCCACCTCAAAAATTCCAGTGCTAGGATGCTCATGTGCTCCAAAACCATATTCAACATTATGAACTGCAGAAGAGCAAAATCAAAGAAAATATTTGTAAAAAATCCTACTTTGAAACAGTAACCAATCAAAACAACCAGTGCCTTTACTGGGTCTGTTTGATTTCACGACCCAGATTAAAAAAAATTCAAAACCTAAATAATTTATTCAAAATCAATTTTTTAAAAAAACAATGGCCAAAATTTTCTATTCTTTAGCCACCAAAACTCGGCAACCGAACCATGTTTTACCAACTCTTGACTGCTGAGCATCAAAATAATTAAATAAATACGCAAAATATCTTTTGACTATAGCTATTTTCCATTCCTTTTACCAATAATATATTATGAAGTGGGACTGGATTACATTTCCACTAGCGTAGAAACTTTCTGCACTCAGTCACGAAATAATAAAAGAAACCCATTTTATAATTAATAATCTTTAAAACAATAATTGTTTTTTCCACTCAGTTTCTTAGAAACCAAACACTTACACGCAGATCTGAGCTAAATAGAAAAACATAACATAAACAAAAAAAAAAAAAAAAATTATTCAGAAAACCCCCCAAAAAAAATACACTTAAAAACAATGGAAACAGCCAATGGAAGAAACGAAAAATATTTATCAAAGGAAAATACCAAAATTAAAAATTCAAGAAAAAAAAGAAAGAAATCAAACCTTGTACACCGGAATGGTAGATCCCGAGGCCAAGCCAATAAGCATAACCATTAATAGGAGTTAAATCATAGACATTCAGATAAACCGGAACCGTACCGGTCTTCTTTTTCCGGTGAAGCAATACCATCCGGCACAACATTTTTCTGTTTTCTTTTTTGGTACTCCTCGGCTTCACCTTCTAAATCTGAGAAAGTTGGAAAAAAAAATAATAAAATAGAGAAATTCTGAGAAACTCTACATAATTTTTTTACATGATCATTGGAGTTTGATCCGGAGAAACTTCGCTTCCGCGAAACACCACCGGACCGACAAATTTTCAGGGATTGGAGAAAATTGGAAGAATTTCAGGGGGCAGATTGGGAATCGAGATTCTGTTTTTCTCTGAATATGTATAATATTAAATACACTATTAATGAAGGAGAAGAATCTTCTGCTTAGGTTCCACCGGCGGCCGAAAGCGTCCGCATTCTCACTCGGCCTTCCATTTTGATTTTTTATATGGAAGATAGATAATAATTAATATTTTGGGAAATAAATTGAGTGGGAGTGATTAATTAACGCAAATACTTTTTTAATTACTAAAGTGCCATCCAATTCAATTTGCTTTTCTAGTAAATAAAAAGGTCTTCACATGCTTTTTTTTTTTTTTTGGCCTTTTTGTCTTATCACATTAATCCGATCTTTTTTTCCTTAATTAATAATCGATTTCTTCTCCTAATACTAAAAAAAAAAATAACAATACCTTTGTAGTAATTAATTGAAAAAAACAGAGAAAACAAATCAATTAAATATCATAAATCAACAAGGACGAGATGGGCCAGATGGCCCAAATGGGAAAGGATAGGAGAGGTGAAGTTTCTTTTGCCCCGATAAGTTTAGAGTTCATTGAAAACAGGCTCCTTTTTTAATTATTATGTCAACAAATAATTTATTTTAAAAAATATTTTGTCACAAAATAATAAATTATAATTTTTTTATTATTTCTAATTTCATTTCATTGATAAATACTCAGTAATTTTCTCCATTGATTTTTTTTTCTGAAAATAAAATTCAACAACGTAGAAGATTGAGAAGGCCAATATAATGTACACAATACACGTGAACATAACTATAATTATAGTGATGATACTATTTTTTTTTTTGACAACTATTATAATACTATTGTTTTTGCAATAAGGAATGATGCTATAATTGATAATTGATGTGGCAGTTAGTTAGACTTTTTTCCTCTAATCATGAAATGCTATTTATGAATCATATAATTTTTAATATATTCGATGCATACAGAAAAATAATTTTTTTAAGTATAAAAATATTTTGGCTCAGTTTGACACAGCTTATGAAAATAGCTTTTATTATGGAGAAAAATTATTTTTTTAAAAGTGATATTTCTAAAAGTAATTAGCTATATGTTTGTGTTTGGTAAAATACAATTTAAAAACTGTTTATAAACTTATAAGAGTATTTTTGTCTATTAATTTTTTAAAATTAGCTACGCATTTAATCTAAAATTCAACTTTTCTGAAAAGCTCTAATTTCCAACTTATCAAAAAAACTGAATTTTAGTTATCTAGATAATTACTTTTATTAATTTTGATATTTACCAAACACTAAAAACTGAGCTAAAATCAATTTTTCACCTAAAAAATTTGTTTTTTCCTCTCCATAAGCTGTGCCAAACGGGCACTTTATATACTTAAGAGAATGATATGTATATCATATTCATTTCATCATAGGTAAGATAATATAAGATTAATAAAGAAAGAAAGAGAAGGAAATAAAAAGTAAAATATATGAGGAGAAATTATTGAATAAAATAAAAAAATATTTTTTTTACTAATATAAATATATTTTCATTTTAAATTACATATGAAAGATTAATAATTTCTCTGTATATGATCCACTGCATTATTAAAATCCGGCTAGAGACAACGCAGACAACGGTAAATTATTATAGGAAGTGGTTGTCGGATAAGTAGGGGCCCACTCTCCACGCTGTCAAATTATAGACAGCATTAAGATCCACGCTTGCGTATAATGCACGTGCGTTTTTAAAATTGACTGCTGTCAAGAAGTTCTTTGGTAAGGGCCGGGCTGGGCTTAAAAGTGAAAGGCTTAACCATTTGGTAGTTATATGACCATTCAAGATCTAAGATCTCCCAAAAAGGCCGACACCTAACCCTTGTTTTTAAAGACCTTGAAATTTTTGAATGGAAACAAGTGAACATAATAAATTGATAATATAAATAAAACCTTAAATATTAAACTATAATTCTATACTTCATATAACTATAATAAATCTTTTACAATTAATATTTTTAACGTATTTAATATTTGATTTTGTTATTAAAAATAAAAAGATTTAATAATTTACATTTTTATTTTTTTTTAAATAATTTTTTTATTAAAATGTTAATTTTTTAATTATAAAATTAATAATAATTTAAATAATTTCATTGTTTTAATGTAATATAATATTTTTATTTTTAAGGAAGATGTCATGTAATGTCGAACAACCTTGACCATACATGATGAAAAAAAAAATGCACCATAATTTTCATATTCTACACAAAAATGTAGAATAAACATTTTAATTTCTTTTATAATATATTTTAATTTAATTATTTTATTTCCTAATTTAAACTATATTTTATCTTAACTTAATAATAATATTTTATTAAAAATATAAAAATTAATTACGATATATAAAATATGAAAAAATTAAGAGGATAAAGAGAAATTAAAATAATTATTAAATTAAAAAAATTAAAATAGGCAATTTTTTTTTTTTAAGAATCGCATATTTTATAATTAAAATATTTATTATAGTGAGGAGAAAATAATAATAAGAGCAAATTATAATTTAGTTCTTAAATTTTAATCAAAATTACAAAATGATCTCCATATTTTAATAAAAATATAATTCAATCTCTATATTTTAATATTTTTTATTTTATAATCATTTTGTCTATTTTTAATATTAAATATTTATAAAAAAAAATTAAAATACTCTATATTTACAATTAAATTTTCTGTTCCATCCATCGCAAGTGCCACACCATCCAAGAAGTAGCTTTTTCCTTTTGAATCAAAAGGCAAAACCACCAAAGTTTTGACAGATTCATAATATCAAAAAAAAAATAAAAAAATTAAACCCATTTACCCAATCCAATTACATAGTTCCCTTTATCACTTTTAAACCCAACTGGCCATGCCAATTTCATTTCATATCAACACGTCCTTTTTTTTTTTTCCTTCTCTCTCTGACCTTACTCTCTCCAAAAATTAAATTAAACCTTCTCTAATACTTCCAGCTTTCAATCAATTTTTTGAATCCTTCATCTTCTGACCAAAAATAAATAAATAATAATAATGGCAGAAACTTGCACCAGAAAATTAGTTGTTGAAGTCTGTAACGCCAAGAATCTGATGCCCAAAGATGACCAAGGGATAGCAAGTGCTTATGCTATTGTAGATTTCGATGGCCAAAGGCGGAGGATGAAGACCAAGTTCAGAGATTTGAATCCAGAGTGGGATGAAAAGCTTGAATCCCTTGTCCATGATACTGAGTCCATGCCTATGGAGATTTTACAGATCAATCTTTATAACTATAAGAAGACTGGGAAAAGAAACACTTTTCTTGTAAAGTCAAGGTAGCTCAGCAGCTATGAAAAATTTTGGGTACTTTCGGTATAAAAATTATTTATTTTATTTTTAATATTTCAATGATAAAGTGTTAAATAAAATACACGGAATAATTAAATAATTGGACGGAAATAAAATATTGTGATTAAATAATATATTTTTTAAAATATATGTATTATTTTTTAATTTTGATTAAAATTTAAGAATTGAATTATAATTTATAATAATAACAATAATAATAATAAAGTGATACACTTGTAATACGCTAATTGACCTGTAAGATTCTCCGGTCACAGCAGCAGTCACTTTTATCAACATTCTAGACCCCAAAAGCTGCTCCTTAAACCCTCATAGATCCATCATCCATCAATTGCACTGAATACCCACTTCTATGTCTCGCTTAATCCGCACTGCTCGAAGGACAGTTCTATCTTCTCCTTGTTTTGCATCAAAATCCCTATTTCATGGACTCCAAAGCTACAATCAAATCAATTTTTTTGCCATTTCATCTTTTCTTGTCCAATCCCGACCATTGGCAACTGCCAAGACTTCTAAATCGCCCTTCGAAGCTAACATTCTTCGAATCCTCCACAATGAGATCGAATATCAGTCCGATTCTGCTCCTCCCCACCAGGTTCGTTTTCGTTTTCGTACCATTCTGATTATGGGCAATTTTCCCACTCTCAAATTCGTTTAATTTCTCTCATATAATCTTGAAATTATATAGCCTGCTACGAACTTCAATTCATTTGAGGTTCAAGATCGACCGGGAGAACAGTGGATGACAATGAGGAGGACATTTAATGATTCTGAAGATATTAAACTTGAAGTTACAATGTTCGATGGGTATGAAACTTTTTCAAATTCTAAAGAAGAAGATAGCTCAGCTCAAGATGTGCGTTTTCACATTAGCTTGCTTGTTGATATCTTCAAGAAGGATGGTGGCGATGCTTTGGAATTTGTTTGCTCAGCATGGCCTGATTGTTTGGAGATACAGAAAGTTTACTCGCTTAAGCGTGACGATATGCTGGCTAGGCCTTACATGGGACCTGATTTTAGGTGTGGTTTTTGATATAATGTTTTATTATTTTTGCGCATTTGGTTTTGGTTGTGAATTTAATAACTTGGTTTTGCCTTGAAATCTTTGTTATTTCAGGAGTTTGAATCGTGAGCTTCAGCAGAGACTTCGGGAGTTCTTGGAGGAAAGGGGGGTAAATGATAAACTTTCTGTATTCTTACATGAATATATGATGAACAAGGATAGAATTGAACTCATCCAATGGTTTGGAAAGGTCAAGTCTTTCGTGGAAAAATAGCCTTTTTTTTGAAAAAATGCCTTCTATGAGACTGGCTGTTAAAGTTTGATTTGATGAGGCAATGTGTAGCTACTCAAAAGTGAATATAATGAGCCAATTTTTGACTCTTAATTGGGTCTTAAAGTTAAAAACCTACAGGTAATAGAAACATTTCTATTGTAGGTATTCTCTGTGTTTTCAAGGGTGTTATATGATTATGGTTTGCAGTGATCTTCAGTTTGGATGTTAGTTAAAGTATATTGCCTTTATATCATAGATTAATGAGCTTTCGGAAAGTTATAGCCTTATAGGGTGAAGAGAGGGTCGGTCATGTTCTCATCCTAAATGTGGCTTCACAATTTAATCTAATGCTACCCTTTTACCATATTATTATTTGGCATTTAATAATTGTACTGTTTTCTAAGTAATTTAAGTATGCCTTTTTCTTATTGTATCTTGCATAATACAAATTCTGATGAAAAAAGAATCCTTTTCTGGTGGAAACTGTTACTAAAATTTGTCTAGAAATAGTAATGAGATTATACAATAATGTAAACTTTGGTCTTTTGGAAATGTGATTATACAATAATGAAAGATTCTTTCCTATAAACTACTTGACATCCCCTCCCTTCCATTAGTATTATGGAAACATTCAATCATGAACTTTAATTATATGGAATCTGGAAAATCAATGCAGAGCATTGGGAAACATGGGTATTGTGATTCTATTCTATCAGCTATCTTGATACTTTAGTATTATTGGATTGATATATCCCTAGCCAATTCCCTTGCATTAAATTGTCCTGCTTAGCGCCATAGGTGTTAAAGGCACACGCGAGGCACAAGGCTCACAGGGTGCTGGCGCTACTGCCTCTACCAGAAAAGGGGGCAACCTCGAACAGGCACATGCCTTCTACATGCAAGGCCCAAGAAAGGCTCATCTCCCAATTTCCTCCCCCAGAGAGCCTTTCATCTGCAAAGACCACCATCACCGTTCTCAGAACTTGATGATCTATCTGAATTTGGTGTTGGCATGCCTGGAAGTGGCCAGAAGTGCTGCAGCCTTTGCCAAAAAATCCTTGGGATCATGGCAAATTGCTGGCTGTTGACACTTACGTTTGCAAGATCCATGCAACTCAGATACCCTACTACCTTGTTTTGGTTCCTCTCTCACCCTGGTTCTCCTTTTCCCTTGGCAACTTGGCTCTTCTGTTTCTGGGCTTTTCTTAACAACAATACTGAAAATATTTCAAACTAAAGTATTTTGTTGTGTTTTTTTTTTTTTTTCCTTCATAGTGATTAGATTGTTAACTTTGTCTAATTTGGTTAACTAATGTTAATAACTTAATCTTATTATGGATATTTGAGCTTAATTTTGAACTTCTCCAGGTTTATCAGGCTTATACTTGAATATTGTATCTAGGCTCCAAGACCTCTTCATGCCTTGGCGAATTAGTGACTTTGATATCTATGCTTGGTGTAGGATGTAACTCTATCAGTATATGATGTTTTCACGTTGCCATTCCTTACATGTTCGAGGGTACTAATTTACCTAGGTTCTCTTGAACAAATATTGGTAGTACATGTAGCTACATAAATGACTTGTCGAGAGAATATTCTGTTAGTCATTCTGAATAAGATTTCAGATTCTGTCTACAAATTGAAAGGTGAATAACACTATTTTAGGGAGTTCTGATTGAATATGGAAGCGACCATCAATTGATGCAATGGTATTCTTGAACTTGGAACACAAAAATGTGTAGGTTTGATTCTTGAGAGTCGCCACTTTATGCAAAAATATGCAAGTAAGATCCCACATCTGTGGTCCTATTACTGGTTCATGTTTCATCACCATAGGTTGCAGATCATGTTCGACCATTTTGGGCAAACACACTAAATTAGTGAATATTTTTTTGCACATTTTGTTATTAAACTGCTCTTTTGTCATGTTACCGTTATCTTGTCCAGTGTTGCTGACTACTCATTTTATTTATAATTAACACCCTTTAATCTTTATCATATTATACTAATTTTCTTGAATAGATGTCTTTGGAAATAATTCCTGAGCAACGTCATTTGGAGCTCAGTTTTATGGATATGGTATACCTAATTTTTGTTTTTGCTCTGCTTAGGAGTAGATGGGCAGTTTGATGGTTCTCTGAGTCCTGCATAGTCTGTAGCAGGGTTGGATTAAAATAACACAATTATGTTTTTCCAATTTGAGGGATAGCAGGGGTCACGACTCACGTCCCTCATCAGGTGATTTTTATTATAGTTTCTGGAATCCAAAATTTTTCTTCAAGGTAAAATAAAATAAAGTCCTCCTATGCGGGTTGCAGATAGGTATGAAATGCATAAGAAAGCTGTGTTAAATGTGAAGCAAAGCTGACTATAGGATTATATTAAAATACAAGAAAATCTTCTATAGATTTACTGACCAGTTAATGAAAAAGACATCTTACACGCCACTTGGAAATAGACAAACAAACAGTCAGTTATATGAAGTTAAATAATTGAGAAAGTCTTAATCCAAATATATTGCACATGACCTGTGACTTGAGAAGACAAAACAACATTTTCTTCCATAAATTTAAAATTATATACATGACTGATTAAGTTTATCCCACTAACAAGTTCGGTTTGAAATAATACAATAATGTCTAGTCGACTGTTGACACACCTTCACACACTATCTATATGCATATATATATATATATAAAATAAGCTATTGCCTATTTTGATCTTTCTCATGAATAATACAAAGATGTTCCTAATTTTCAATTCTCATTATTTGCATTATTATTTTATTTTTGTCACTAGACATCATACTATAGCCATGTGATGGTGGTGTAATTTTATTCTATTCTAATCCATTTTTAACGAATGCCATTTCAAAAATTCCTCTGGGATCTCTAATTCTTCAGTTGGAGTGACTGTTAACTGATATAAAATGCATCTTATTTACTGTAAATGGGATAGAGATATCCCAACAAATATGAAGAATCATATCTACTCTGTATGTGACTTTTGCAAATTAAGGACTTATAATTAATATATAAAACTTAAAAAAGGATATCTTTAAGCATTCTATATCAGATTTACATAACATAATTAATTCATAAACCAGAAGAAACAAAAACATACAAAAATACTAAGAAAAAAATTAAATCAAAAGGAAAAAATAGAAATTAATGCACCTATTAGAGCTTAAGAGATAAGTCAAGCTTCTGCAAATCATCTTGATTATTGTTTTTAGTCTTGAAATTAGCACTGCCGGCCATGATATTATTACTTTTGTCTATGTTGAACCTACCGACACCAGCTCGTGCCGTGGCCGGTGATGATATCGTTGTTGTTGTTGCTGCTGCTGCTGCAGCATTATTTACACTAAAGTTCTCCATTGACAGCTTTCCTATAGCTGGTTGTTGGTCAATAGGGGGCCTAGACCAACTACCATGTCCATAAATATTTCCAAATCCATTTATGTGACAAGGCTTATGGATCATAGAGTGCACTTGAATTCCAAGAGATCTGCCATGGAGAGGGGGAAAAGCCATACTTGAATAATTATAACGGTGGTGAAAGTAAGGGTGGCCAAAAGCTGCTAGAGAAGCTGCTATCTGTGCTCCTATCTTTTGACTTCTTTTGGCTAGTGTCCTTTCTCTTTTATGGGCATTTTGGTGTCCTCCAAGTGCTTGTGAGCTATAAAACTTCCTTTGACAATAGTTGCATGAGAACACTCTTTGCTCAGCTTCATTAGCTTGAGGAGTTTCTGATGATGATTCCATATTGCAGCTATCGCTATTAAGGTTAAGTTCTTGATCAAACCCATAATTGGAATTGCTTTGAGTCAGCTTTAGATCCAATAAAAGAGATGAATTAGCCTCTTCTTGTTCTTGTTGTTGACCTTGACCTTGATCTTTCAATTCTTCTTCTTTAACAAGTTCTTGTTCTGCTTTCTCCTTTGAGACCTTATTAGAAAGACTTTGTTCTTTCCTTTGTGATGATTCCATTGGAAAGAAAAGAACACCTTTTTCAACCCCTTCTTGCTAGTAAAGTTTCTTGAATTTTGAAAAGGGTAAAAAAAAAAAGAGAGAAAAATCTTTTTTGATGGGAAGCAAATGGTTTGTTCTATATAAGGAAAGGATATAGTTTATGACCTATTTAAAATTAAAGATTGTTAGGTTTACTTTTGTAGTACTTTCTCTGACACAGAGACACATGCACTTGCACTTTAATTGGAATTCATCCTACTACATGTCAAATTATTACAAGAGTAATACTCTAAAGGATAAATGTTCAATTTTCTCCTAAATTTTATTTTTATGTCTAATCAAATTTAAACGACCTTCTCAATCAATTTAACTCGTAAATTTATTTTTTATCAAATAGATCCAATTTTAATTTAAGCTTTTCAAAGCAAAAAAAAAATGATTTACAATCTCATTTAGCTCTCTCTCCCTGGAACAATTAGCCATTAACAGAGTATACAAGCACCCAAATCTGGAAAACCCATAAAACCCCCCAAATCATAACCAATCCACCTCAAGATCCTCCTCCCTCATTTAGCCATGGTAGAGCTCAAGCAATAAATCCTAACATCTTTAAGTTCACTGACCGTGACGAAAATCATTGCCCACATTGTTAAGAGGCTGAAAGATTTTGATTTGAGTGATAAAGATGCGAATAGAATAAATAGATGAGTATTTGTTTAATCCTCTATTTTATAACTCATAAAAGATCCCACTTAAAAAATGACAGTAGAGAAAAAAAAATCCTTTTTTCTTACCAACCAAATAGTTAAATTGATTGAAAAAATCATTTTGAACTTAATTTAGCATGGAGGTAAAATTCAAGGTAGAAATTAAACGTTTATTCTACTCTAAAATGAAATGTGTCCCCACATATGAATCAGGCTGCATGCGCATTGCCTGCCCATGAAAGGCAAAAAGAAAAAATATTAGAAGACCAAAACTTGGACTTGCACTATTTTGTGCAAGTGCAAGTGCCTTTGCCTCAATCATGGGGAGACAAACTGGCCTTGTTTTGTGCACCACACACCACAATTCACAAACCTTCCCCTTCGTGTGTACTTTTAATTCCATAATAGGAGTACTATGTTAGTTCAAATGTATTTTTCTCTTTGTTACTTTATGTGGGTCATCTCTTTTTACGAATGTTTCTTGTAGTATTAATTCTTATCCGCATTGCAAAACTCAAAACACCAATTCTGAGACCAGTTTTACTTTGTGCGGTTGAGGTTTATATTTATGGTTTCTTTTCTAATTATTTAGCAGTTTAACATATTTAATCAAGAATTATTTTTATTTAGCTCTCTAAAGACAATGATAATTTAATCAGCAAGCTAGCCATAGCAATTTGAAAATACTAGTCTAAGTGATACGCACCGTTTTAAGTAAAATGGACCTAAGTGATGCGCACTGTTTTACGCTGTATATTATGAGATTGAAATGTTGTTTTTTATTTCGTTGGCTATATGCAGAATAGAAGAACAGAAGAATATTGAAGACCTGTGTTAATTGACTCTGTTCCTTCCACAAAAAGCTTGATTAATGATTAAGAAATAGTTAGTTACAGATTTGTTAGAATAGAAAAGCTTGTAAACATAATTAATTAGATTGTTAGCTAATTGTTTTATTTTCCCGCCTAGAATAGAATAGATTTTCTATATAAATAGAGACATATTGCTTCAATGAAATATAGTTTCATTCTTCACAAAATATCATTCTGAGTAATAACTGTTTTTTCCTTAATTTGTTCATGGAATCAGAGCTCTACAGGCTAATCTAGATTTGTAACTATAATTCTTGATCAAGTTCTTAGTTCATACTTAGTTCATAATTGCTATTCATGATGGTTGAGAATCAAGGTGGTAATGCGGTGGTTACAAAACAGTCACCAATTACCTCTGTTAATCGAGTGATTAAAGAATTCAACAATGGAAACCCGCTCAGTCTAACTAATTCTGATCATCCAGGAGTGCAACTTGTTACTACACCACTGAATGGTGCTAATTACCTCTCGTGGAGCAGATCGATTAAGATTGCTCTAGGAGCTAATAAAACTTGGATTTATCATGGAAATTGTCCTAAGCCAGAGGAAGATGCTGAAGACTATGAGCAATGGCTTCGAGTTGATTGCATGGTTACTTCTTGGTTATTGAACTCTATTTCTAAAGAACTGGTAGAATCTTTCTTATATGCAACTAGTGCACAAGAGTTATGGAATGAGCTAACAGAGTGCTATAGAGAAAGTAATGGTTCACTTCTGTATCATATCAGACGTAAAATTAACTCCATGACTCAAGGTAATCTATCAGTTTCAAATATTTCTCGAACCTTAAAAGGCTATGGGATGAATTGAATTGTCTGGAACCAGTACCTTCTTGTAATTGTGGAGTAGCTAAACAAATCAATGACATTAATATACACAATCAATTGTTACAATTCCTTATGAGCCTTAATGATACTTTTGATCATGTGAGAAACCAGATCTTACTGTTGGATCCGTTACCTAACATAAGTAAAGCATACTCAATGATTTTACGTGTTGAAAAACAGAAAAAAGTGAATTCAAGCTTAATCAGTACCACAGATAACTCAATAATAGTACTAATAACAGTAGAGGCTATAATTTGTATAACAACAAGAATGTTGGAGGAATGGGAAGAGGTTATATTAAAAGGCCAGACTATGGCAAGAAAGATGATAAAACTGTGATTTTTGTAGAAGAGATGGACATATGAAGTATTCTTGTTTTCGTTTGCATGGCCTACCTGAGTGGTACAAAGATTACAAAAAAGGTCATGGAAGAGGTTCTGTTAAGTTTGTTGGTAATGTGAGTGAAACACCAGTTGAAGGAAATGAAGAATTACGGAATAAAGAGTTTGGTGAGGGAACAAATGGTCTTACAGTCATGATTCAGCAGGAACTTGTTAAGATGATGAAAGGAAAGAGAGTAGAGAATGAAGAGTATATCAACGTTGTCAATTTTGTAGGTAAGGCTATGACTTATGCTTTGAGTTTGATTGATTTTTGTGATTCAGGTTCTTAGATAGTTGACACAAGAGCCTCCAATCATATATGCAGTGAATTAAAAATGCTCCAACATCTTAAACTATTAACCGGTTTAAATCCTGTATACTTACCTGATGGATCCATCAAGATTGTCACCCACACTAGTGATATCAACCTTTCATCTGAGTTTGTTATAAGTGATGTGCTTTACATACCTAGTTTCAAGTTTAATTTATTTTCTGTTCGTAAATTCCTAGCTTATACTAATGCCATTATTATCTTCTATTCTACCTTTTGCATTTTTTAGGACCTCTTGACTGAAAAAATATTTGCAGTTGGAGAGTTGAAAGGCAATCTATACATTCTAAATAAGTCAAGTTTTGACTCTAGTATAATAAGATCATATATGTCAAAATTATCTCAACCTATTAAGACTTTACATAGAAGTAGTATTCCCTGCATTTCTGCAAATTTAACAAATCAATCTTATACTTCTAGTTTCAATGTTAATTACAATTCTTTTACACAGTCAGTCTTATGGCACTATAGACTTGGTCATTGTCCTATCAATGTAATCAAACATATTCCTAATCTAGATATTGATAAATCAGACATAGATCAACATTGTGAAGCATGTATTTTAGCTAAACAACACCGTCTACCTTTCCCTATAAG
>CANXYC011183180.1:0-17687 GCA_948193065.1 Aleurites moluccanus
TGGTCGGATGCATGTGAAGAGAGCTTCCAGAAGTTAAAGACTTGTCTCACCACGGCACCTGTCTTAGCTTTGCCATCGGGTGAAGGAGGATATGCGGTGTATTGTGATGCATCGAGAGTAGGGCTTGGTTGTATGCTTATGCAACATAGAAGGGTGATAGCCTATGCTTCTAGACAGTTGAGGAAGCATGAGGTAAATTATCCAACTCATGATCTTGAGATGGCTGCAGTTGTATTTGCCCTGAAGATATGGAGACATTATATGTATGGTGAGAAATGTGAGATTTTCATAGATCATAAGAGTTTGAAGTATATATTCCAGCAAAAAGATCTTAACCTTAGGCAGAGAAGGTGGGTTAAATTGCTTAAGGATTATGACTGTGAAATTTTGTATCATCCAGGAAAAGCTAATGTAGTAGCGGATGCATTGAGTAGGAAGTCCTTGGGGAGTTTATCCCATATACGAGTAGAAGACCTTTAGTAAGGGAAGTGCAGAGATTGCATGATATGGGGATCAAATTGGAATTGTCAGATTCAGGAGTGCTGTTGGCAAACTTCCAAGTCAAGCCGTTTCTCTTTGATCAAATTAAAAAAGCTCAAGACAAAGACCCTCAATTGGTCTAAAGAATGATGTGGGGTCAGAAAAGCTATAGGATTTGCTGTGACTGATGGCATGTTGAGACATGGTAGTAGGTTATGTGTTCCAATAGTTAATGGTTTAAGGGATATGATCCTCAAGGAAGCACATCATGCCAAGTATAATGTGCATCCAGGTGCAACAAAGATGTATCATGACCTTAAGGATTCCTACTGGTGGAGTGGAATGAAAAGGTATGTCGCGGAGTATGTAGCTAAATGTCTAACTTGTCAGCAAGTCAAGTTCGAGCATCATAAATCATCGGGGTTACTCCAAGAGTTGCCTTTGCCAGAATGGAAATGGGAGAGGGTGACTATGGTTTTTGTGGTTGGATTGCCAAGGACTTCAAGGGGGCTATGACTCAATATGGGTTATTGTGGATAGATTAATCAAGTCAGCTCATTTCTTGCCAGTCAAGACGACTTATGCGGCTTCTCAGTATACCCAGATTTATATTAATGAAATTGTTAAACTTCATGGAGTTCCAGTTTCGATTATCTCAGATAGAGATACTCAGTTCACCTCGAGATTTTGGCAGAAATTACAAGAATGCTTAGTTACACAGCTGGATTTCAGCACAGCTTTCCATCCGCAAACAGATGGGCAATCAGAGAGGACCATCCAAACTTTAGAAGACATGCAGAGGATGTGCATTCTAGACTTTGGAGGAAATTGGGATGCTCACTTGCCATTAATAGAGTTTGCCTACAACAACAGCTACCATTCCACGGTTCAAATGTCTCCTTATGAAGCTTTGTATGGAAAGAAATTCAGATCTCCCTTGTGTTGGGATGAGATTGGAGAAAAGTGTATCGAAGGATCGGAGTTGATAAGATATACGTTAGTGAAGGTTTCGCTGATCTGGGAAAGATTAAAGACAGCTTTAAGCCGTCAAAAGAGCTATGCCGACCCAAAGAGGAAAGATCTTCAGTTTTCCATTGGAGATCTTGTATTTTTAAAGATCTCACTAATGAAAAAGTTTTTCAGTTTGGCAAGAGAGGCAAGTTGTCTCCATGATTTATTGGACCCTTTGAAATTCTGAGTAAGGTTGGAGAGGTTTCATACAAGTTAGCTTTGCCTCCTAGCATGGATAGTGTGCATCTAGTGTTTCATGTATCAATGCTCCGTAGGTATGTTGCCGACCCTTCCCACGTGCTGCAAGTTCCGAAAGTGGACCTCCAACCAGATTTAACGTATGAAGAAATTCCAATTGCAATTGTGGATCGAATGGTTAAAAAGCTAAGGAATAAGGATATACCAATGGTTAAGATTCTATGGAGAAATCAAACTATGGAAGAGTATACTTGAAAAAGTGAACAAAACATGCAAGACAAGTATCCCTATCTATTTCAGGCTTAAGGCCGGTTATTATAAATTCGAGGACGAATTTATTTAAGGGAGGAAGAATGTAAAATCTGTCATTTTTGGGCTATTTTATTAATTGTATGTTTGTTGAATTTAATTAATTGAGTATATAAAATGTTTTGAGGAGATCCATAAATTTCTGTTGCATAGAGAATATTTTGAGGCTAATTGCATGATTCTAAAGAAATAAATTGGTAAAGTGTAAAACATAAAAGTTGTGGATTTACATCTCATCTTCAAGTCTGTAAAATGGTTCTATAACATTCCGTGTGTGTGAGGAGTTATGCCTCCTTGAGCAGGACCTGTCTGGTTCATTATTCTCTGCAGGAAATCTGTGAATGTTTAATTTTCTGGGAATGATTGAGACTGTTTGAGCCAAAAGTGTAAATATGAGAAATGTTCTTTTATGTATTGTGTTGTTGGCCCATAAAATTTTAGGAGATTTGGATAAGTATAACTCAGTGGAGAGTGGAATTTCTCAGGCCTGTTCGGATGAATTTTAGGCAATAAGTCAGGGTGAACTTTAGAGAGTCACCATAGTCTGTGTAGTTATCTTTGTGATTTGAAATTTGGATATGTTGGACTCCTAAATGTCTATTTTAAGTGACAAAAAGAATCAGGGAGTTTGGATGTTTGTATCTCATTTGTGAGCTGATTAAATATGAGCTGTCAAGAAAGGGTTCCAGCTCAGCAGAATCTAGTATTTGCGAGCCGGCAAAATGCGAGGTGGCATTTGCGAGACGGCAAGCTAGCAAGCGAAGTGGCAAGATGCGAGGTGGCATATGCGAAGTGGAGTTAGGCAAAAAGAATTTGGCGAAGAGGCATATGCGAGGTGGCATATGCGAAGAAGGAGATAGGCGAGCAGAGTTTGGCGAAAAGGTATGGCCGAGGTGGCATATGCGAAGAGGGAGATAGGTGAAGCGAGTTGGCGAAGAGGCATTGCCGAGATGGCATATAAGAGGCGGCATATGAAAAGAGGAGTTCACGAGGAGAGTTTGGCGAGGCAGCATATGCGAATTGGATTAGCGAAGTGGGATTAGCGAAGTGGCTTATGCAAAGTGGCATTGCAGGAGCAGATTGGCGAAGTGGGAATTGTGAGCTGGCTTATACGAGGTGGCATTGCCGAGACAGGTTAGCGAGGTGAGCTGTCGAGCAAAATTTTGGGGCAGTAGCCTATTTAACCAGTGCCCAGTAGCGATTTTCTTCACGATTTTCTTTCTTCTTCTCTTCATTCTTCTTCAGTTCTTCTCATATTAGTTCCAGTTATTTTCTAATGCATTAATACTCACAATTAATACATTAAATCTCTAGATTATCATATTTTAAGGCATCAATCATCAGTTTCAAGCCGATTTTCTCAAGAAATTCAGTTTTGAAGAAATAAGGTAAATTTTCTTCAAATATCGTTTTCTTTTAGATTAATAAAGTCTGGTAGTTAGAATAGTTAATTATGGGTATATAGAATTTATTGCAAGTATTTTGAAGCTATTAATGTTAATTAATATTGGAGAAATCAGAATTTATGGACTGTCTTGAATAGTAACATAAACAGTAAATTCGAAATAAATTTCAAATTTTCTTTAAGAGATGAATTAAATTGATGTTGGGAATTAAAAATAGAAACTATAACATGGTTAAATGTTAAGAAATCATATTGAGTATTATTGATTAAGGAAAACCCTAATTTTGAATATTTGGGGAAATTTCATAGGAGAAGAAAATCAAGGAAATTGAGGAGATTATTATTGAGCAAACTATTAAAGGAAACTCAAGAGTAAATTGTGTAGAGGTAAGTATGAACATTGCATTTGCCTATTGCTTCTTTGAAACGATATGTCCAAGCATTCTTAATGTTCACCCATATAATTCTCAAATACATGATATTGTATTATGCACCTATTATTTGAAATCCCTATGATGTTCTCAAACAATTAATAAATTGTTCCATGTGATTACATTATATGAATGCAATTGGCTTGGTCATTCTTCCTTGGACCAAGTTCATATGAAACCATTTGCTATCTTGACTGAATTTATATTATATTTTGATGGTCTTGTGACCAATATATTTCTTGTGAGATTGAAACCATATGACCCTATGGATAGAACGCTCTTCCCAATGAGAGTAAATTCATTGGTCCATTGTGCACTTTGGGAATCTAACTGATAGGGTTTTTATCAGTGTTCCACCTAGAGGGGACCATGAACTCTAGGCATATGCCTGGCCAAGCATGCATTTGCAATAAGGTAGCAAGGACTACCGATACGCTCTGTTGTGATAGGTAGTATGGCTACTGATGCACTCTACAGTTCTATCATATGATTTGTCAGTATTATTCGATTGTGAGCACTTCTGTTCTTATAAGCCTAACCACATGATGATTCTTACCCATGTTCTTAGAATTGATCTTTCCTTTGGATTAATATATATGTATATATATATTTCTTTCATATTGCATATTCATATCTTACTGAGTTGAAGGCTCACTCCTCTTCTGTGGATTTTAGGTGATAGAGTAGCTCGTGAGGGAGCTAGTAGAGAAGATCAAGCTTCTTGATTTATTCTTCCAAGAAGCCTCCATTGTAATCATTTTGAAATATATATTTATGTATCTTCATTGTATGGTATTATGGTATTGTATGTATTGGGAGTATACTCTAGAGCTCCGTAGTTAGTTATTAAAGAGGACTATTTTGATGTATAAAATTGTTACCTTTTGGGTTACCCTTATTCCTTAGTGATATGGGATACATCTTTTGATCAGTAAGGACAAGAGGAAATTATGAAATGATAAAAATAAAGATATGAATTATGCTTATATGGATCATAGAAATGAATATTGAATGATATCTATATTTGATATGAATGTGTATTATAAATGAGATTCAGAATAAGAGTGTTTTACGGGTTTATGGTGGCCTTAAGCCTACCCTTGCCCTAGGACCGTCGCACCACTGGAGTCGAGGTGTGACAGAGCAGGACATGAAGGATAAACATCCATTCCTGTTCCAGCAATAATGTATGTGTTTATTTTAAATTCGAGAACGAATTTATTTAAAGGGAGGTAGAATGTAATACCCAAGGAAATGCAACCATAATTGAACAAGAATATAATCAGTTATTGGTTTGGGATCATCGAAATAACTAAAAATAATTTTTGAAACACAGTTAGAATACATTTGTGATACTGTCCCGAAAAATGGCATTGTTAATTACACTGCAGGAAAAATAACAGTCCAGTCGATAGATGAATTTTTTATTCAGACCAGAGGATAAATAATCATATATTTATATGTGAAATTATGGTGAAAAGAAAGAGGTAAACAATGTTTAGGAACATTGAAAATTTAAGTAATGGCAAAATCATAAATAAATTGAACTTTAAGGGTGTAGTGGGAAATCAACTGTCTGAGTTTCAAAATGACTCTGAAAGTATTTTTATAATAAAGTACAAATAAAAATAAGTCATTTCAGTTCCCACTATGAAATCTAATTCTCAACATAATTAACATAATAAATTACAGAAAGAAATGGGGTCAAAGTATGATTAATGGATAGTTTAAGGACCCAAATGTAATTTATCATTTTAACTTAGTATATGAGCATGCCTTAGGAAATTTTTTGTCCATTTTCTCTTCTTCTTCTTTGGTTGGCCGAGTCCCATTCTTCCTTCCCCACCATTTTTCAAGCTTGATTTCTAAGAAAAACCTAAAGAAAATCTTAAAATAGCCTTGTATCTTTCATTTTTCATCCATTTCTCACCTTGAATCACAAAGAAATTTAAGAACAAACACCAAAAAAATTTTGGACCACACATCAATTTGAGGTAACAAAGTGATTTGTTTAGTTTTATAGTTGATTTATATGTTTTAGATGATAAAATAGATGGTTTTAGTATTTAATTGTATCAATTGATGCATTTGATAGCTTTTCCCCAAATTTCTAAACCTAGGTCAAAGTTGTTTGAATTGAATCTTTGATTTAGTATTAGTTAATGTTAATTAAGCTTAGAATATGTTAATTGGAGGGTAATGGATGAATTATTTGTGGTTTGTTTGATGTAGAAAACCAAGAAGTGGAAGATTGCCTATTTTGCCTCTTATAAGGGATTTGATGGAAAATCAATTTTCCTAGCTCATTTGAAGTGTAAGGTGAGTTTAATATGCATCACTTATCATGCTTAAAGTGTTAAAATGTTGATTGGAAACTTGCTTCAAAAAGGCCATGTTGGCCAAACCACATTTGTCCATTTTTGCCTTGGTTTTCCTTTGGTTTTCCATGCCATTTTGATTCTTTTGATTGTGTTTATTGTTGGCAAATTGATATTTGTTATATTATCTACAATGTGAGATGTTTGTTGATAACATGGGCAATGTCAATATTGCACCATAACCTATCCAATTTGTCCATCTATTGTTGCACACCAAGTGTTTGATGAAATGCCTAGTTCAAAATCCATAGGCCTACCATTGATTTCTTCCATAGGCCTACCATTTGAATGCCATCGTCACCAGTGATATTGACATGCCAATTGAGCCAACTTCTTGACTTGATTTGTCTAACTTTTGATTCCTTCCAATGTCAATTGCTAATTGTAATACCATTGTTAATTGCTTCTTATATTGCTTATCCATTACTAAACTGTAGTCTCGTTTGATTAAATTCATGAGTTACTACTACTTGATGAGATTGTTATTGTATATTGATATCTATTGAATTGTTCCATACTTTTATTGACTCTGATGAGATTTGATAGAGCTGCCTCTCCGACGAAGTAGTGGGTACCTACCATTGGCAATGTACACATTGTATAATGATACCCTAGTTGGGAAGGGTTAACAGTGGTAGCCATAAGACCTGATCAGTCTTATGTTTATTGATACATTATGGATACATATGATATGAGTTTCATGGCCTTTCATCTATCTTATCCATGTGATATATTTTTCCATTGACATGATTATTGATTCTAAAGTCATCTACTATAGTCTGATTTTGTATTCTGATATTGTTGAGCAGATTGATATTGTTTGATTATCTACCTATTATTTATTGATATTTCAGCCTTTATTCTTGGTCATACATATTAGATTCACTGAGTATCTTTTATACTCACCCTTTGATGCAGCGGAATATCAATGGAAGAAGAAAATAATATTACAATCCGTTGATTCGCGCATGAATACTGGAAAAGTAATCTTCTATAACCTATTAATTTTAGGAATACCAGGAAATAGGCATCAACTTCGTGTTTTCTAGGAAAACTGAAACTGGAAGAAAATAGGGTTTCTTATTATACGGCCAAAACTGTCTCTTACAAACAAAACACGCCTATTTATAGGCTAAAAGCAAAATAAAACCCTAATGGGCTTAACAGGCTTCGGCCCAAAATAACAAAAATAAAACAACTTACAAAAACAAAAGAAGCAAATACGCATAAAACTTCAGAGGCCAGGCTTTAAACGGATGATTTTGGGGTCAAAACTGGGCCGTGTTAGGTTTCCCAAGCATTGTTGTAGATCTCTGAATGAGTTTCGAAACAAGTACTCATAGGCCCCGTGGCTCATCCTGTGCTGCAAGTTATGGCCTTTTAAAGGCAACTTGTGCGGAAAGCCCTATCTTGCTTTTCCAAAAACTGTAAAGCCCGCTCCTTTATTTGCTGGCCCGCATCACCCTTTCATTGTTTCCCCTTTCCAGGTACAGAGTAGGAGGCTGAATCTCGTCTGTTGATATCTCTATGGATTTCTGTTACATTGTGTGTCAGTGTAATTATATTTAACACTGTATTTTATATATATTCTATAGTTGCTCCATGGGTTGTATAATGACATAGTTAGAATATGAATATGTATGGCAAATTATGGAGTTTAATTAATGTTATGGCATGAAACAATGATAGTTACAGCCAATTGCAGAATGAATTACAGACAGATTACAAAATGCTAAAATGAATAGTAATTAAGTAATTGATTAACTAATTGATAGTAATTGATAATTGCATGTGATACTGGGTTCTACGGGTGTCGGTCGCCTCTGGCATCTCCCGCATCCTAGGACCGTCATATTCCGAAATCGGGACGTGACACATCTAAAATATATACAAGGACTATATACAAGTTCAATATTTACATTATTATAACACAGCTGAATCCATTGATGAAGAAATCTTGGACCAGCTCTACTTTTGACCTGAAAAGATAAAACCACTAAAAGGGTGAGTATTTTCATACTCAGTGAGTCAATATATATATTATCACAAATTAAGATAGGTAGGAAACAACAAATGAACAGTATTAATAATTAGCTTATGGATAGCACACCAAAGGACCAAATCAAAGGAAATGGTTTATAAACATCAAATATAGATGTATAGGCACTAGGAGAAATAATAACTATGTATATATAACAAATATTGGGCCATGAAATACATATCATTATCAATATAACATGTAAATAACATAAGGTGGATCAGATCCTATGGCCAGGATCATAACCCTTCCTAGTTGGGGTATCACTGGAATTTCATTATGCACAATACTGATGGTATTTACCCACTACTCCATCAGTAAGGTAGATCTATCATACAAACATTAGAATAGGATAAATATAACAAATAGGCAAAAAAATCAACAAGGTTCAGTTTCTGTAACTCTAGCTCAATTGAGCTGTTTAGGCAAGTAAACACATATAGGATCATTATCCTTAACAAAGGAATATTATAGTATAGGCAAAATGCTACAAAATTCATTTAGGATATAAGTTCAAAATATATCAAGAAGACACAGTTACACTGGTGACAAAGAAAGTCACCCATTTTAGCAAATTTAGTAACAATTGGATTTTTAAGGAAATTAACAAAGGTCATTTCGTCGAGCACTTGGTGTGCACCACTTTAGGACCAAATAAATATAGTTTTGGGATATATTGACCAAAAATCAAAGTTTACAATTCAAGCCCCAATGGCAACAAACACAATGGCATTCTCAAATAGGGTTTATATACATCAATATACAACACTATCAGAGCTTGAATTCAAGGAAAATTCAAAGGGATGGAAAATGTCAAAAGGATGAAGGTTTCATATTTATTTCAAATTGATCAAATGAAGGTTTAAACATTCATAATAACATACATATGACTCACCAGAACAGACGGTTCGATCGTTTATGCGATAAAATGCCGATTTACCTATAATAGGCAAAAGCAGTGTTCTTTGGTTTCCTTCGATTCTACAATCAATTTTACCATATATTTAGTTTTAAATATATGCTAACTAATATAATTAAACATTAATTAGAATTATGAAATCCTTTACAAAAAATCTATTTCAAACATAAACCTAGTTTTAGGGTTTTCTCTAATTCAATCCAATTTTGAAATCTATCGATCTAATCATGTTTCTAATTATTTATACAGCTTAAATGAATCAAAAGAATGAAGAAAATATCATCCTCACTTGAATTCTTCAAGTGGCCGAAATTTAGTTTAGGGTTTCATTCAATTTCTAGCTTGAATTTCTTAGAATTTTTTATGGAAACTAGTTTAATAGGAAGTTTAATCGAGTTTCTATCGATTTTGCTTGAAGTTTGGATGAAATTGATGGAGTTTTAGATGGAGGAGAGTTTCAACTGTAACAATGGTGGAAGGAGGAGAATTTTTTGATTTTTAAAGAATTAGATAGCTATTTATATTAATTAACTTTCAGCTAATTCGATTTTTCCCCCCGACACTTCTCGTATTGACATTTTGAACCCGAAACTTTTAACTATTTATCTTTTTGTCCCATTTCAATTCTGAAACAATATTTCTTATATTTCTCCAGATTATGAGTTTAATGGTGATATTAAAAATTTAAAATTTTAAACTTGTTCGTTAATCGAAACATCTACATGCTTACCTATCTACCAAGTCAATTTTTAGCAATTTGTCAAATCGAGCAAGTATGATATTCTAATATTTAAATCAATTTTATTTATACTTAAATAACATATATTTAAGGTCTTATGGATGAAATTTGAGGGCATTACATATATAAGTAATTTTTATGGATGAAATTTGAGGGTGTTACATATATAAGTAATTTTTCTATCAATTTGGAGTTCTCCACAAGCAAGAGTACTTGTCTTGAAAATTCTCTCGAAGCAAGCTCAAATCAACCAACCCAAATCAACCAAAGTACTCCTCAATCTTAGGTGAAGACTATTAGTTATCCTTGTGATGAATATACCTTAAGAAGCAAATATGATTCTCCTAAATGTGTTAGGCTACGATTATACTTTCAAGTGCATAACGTATATGTAGCACAGGTGATAAGAATTAGGGAATTTATTTTGAACCCGAGTTGGATTCAGATAATAATAATACCTGCCTCATACCTGACCCTATTATATATATTTTTATTTTTTAATATTATATATATTTAATTTATATATTTTTTAACCTATAGTTATTTTTTATGAAAAATATAAATTATATTGTATGGATATGTGATCCCCGCCCCAAAGCGAGATGAGTATTTTTATTTATAAATAGGTCGGATTCGGGTTTTACAAAACCCTACTCAAACCCAACCCATTGCCATCCCTAATGAAAGCACCCAAGATCATTCTCTACTAAGGAAGACTTGGTTGGTGTAAATTATAAGTAATGTTTGTCACGATTTAAATAATTTAAATAAAATAAAATAAAATCCTAAATACTCTAATAAAGGGATTTATGTTGTGTTGACAATAAAATTAAAAGGTATGAAAATAAAAGTGCATTAAATTAAAATGAGAGCAAGTGAGCAAAATGTGAACAATTGCGAGAATGTGAACAATTGTGAGAATGTGAGAATGAAAGTGAGCAAAAGTAAACAAAGAGAGCAAAGAACACAGTGAGCAAATTTTAGGTTTTATAAGGAAATGGGAATGGATTCTAGGGGGTTTAACTTCCCTAATTAGGTTTAAGATGCAAAAAAGTATTATATCTAATAATAAAAAATTTAATATAAGATAATAAATTAGAGGTCAATATTTTTGAATTACAACCCTAATTTGATTAAAGACAACATTTCTGATTTATAGTGTTGAATTAATTTATTAGTTTTTTACTTGATAATAACCCACACCACAAGGTCTTAATGGATTAAAATCAGTATATAAGTATTCGTCACATATTCATAACTGAATGAAAAGCAAACTAATAAATTGAATAAATTCTAAGTATCAAAATATAAATCCTAAACATATATTGCCTAATTAGTTCCATTAAATTTCCTAGAAAAGGAGATTTAGTTCATAATTGGATTAAAAATCATAAACACATTTAACATATTAATTATATTCATTCTGACAATAATAATGTTCAAATAAATATAATCAAATAAAATAAAGAGTTTAGAGAATTAGAAATCTTATTTAAAAGTAGGTCATCTTTCAAATTATTGCTTGCAATTATGGTGCTCCAATTTAAATTTAATCTCAATACATGAATTAAATATAAAATTATAATTGAAATTGTAAAGAACAAAAATGGAGAATAGAAATGTTATAAGGAATTGGGACCCTAGAACCCTTCAATTATAAAGAAAAAAAGAAACAAAAGAAAATCCCTAATTTAACTGCTGTCTCCGCCGCAAAACCTAGAGCCAAGGAACTGGAATTCCAAAACTAAAAAAAAAAAGTATGTTCTTTTGTGTAATCTGTTCTATTTTAATAGGCAAATTCAATCGCATTGTTTGCTATGCCAATCAAACTAATTAGTTGTCAATTTTAATTTTCTTCAAACTTCCATATCCATCTGATTTCAAAAATCTAATTTAAATTTAAATTTTAATTGATAACACACACCGTTTTATATGAAGGATTTCTGCCAGACTTGGACTCAACAAGCTTGAAGATAGAATTACCGACGTGGGGCACCAGGTTAAGAGGATCCACAGCCATGGAATTTTTTCATGGTCATGAGGCCCTTAATATAATATTAAATAATTTAAATAATATTAATAAAATAATAGTTAATATTAATAAATAATATATAATAATATATATTTTAATAATAATAGAGAAATTAATACGTCAATTAATTATAAATTAAAAATAAAGAAAAAATAAAGAAAATAAAATGTGAATAGAAAGCAAGTCCTATGGCCGTGAGACTTGGTTATGTTCTCCACGGCCATGGACCTTTGTCCAAGGCCGTAGGACCTCTCCTCACTTGACTCCACGTCCATGAATGAAGTTCATGGCCATGGCTCAATTTAGGCCACACATTTGATTTTCAGACTCGTCTTTCTTGTATTCGACTTTTAATAAAAATACTTACAAAACAGAGTTAAATATATAAAATTCTGAGGTAGACTTATTAGAATTAATTTATTAAAATTACTATATAATAAATATAAAAACCTAATAAAAACATAGAAAATAATGCATAAATATAAAGGATAAATGAGGATAAAAATATAACCAACAATTCCCCCATTTAAACCTTTACTTGCTTTTAAACAAACTGAAAATAAAATTATATATAGTTTAAAATAATTTAAAAATTTAAAATATAAAACAAATAAGATATTAAGTACTCAACATTCTTGCATAATAATAATTTATATACCTAAAAACATATATAAAAGAAATCAAAATTTGAACTAATAATTTTACGTGGTGAAAATTTTTTTTTTTCTAAAACCTTACATTCTCTCAAGTGTTTAGACTTTAAATTTAAGATGTTCTAAACTAAAATATATATAATTATAATCATAGGCTTACTTGCTTATCTAATCTCCATCATTGGATTACAATTTTGAAGTATAAATCTGAATGTCCTTCATTGATTATAATGGGCTTAGGTAAAGGGTAGGCGACGCAACAGAAATTCAATGGAAAATGGAATCCTATTATAATTTGTTGATTCGCGCACAAATACCGGAAAATAATCTTCTATAACCTGTTAATTTTAGAAATATATCACGACCCGCTCTCGCGAGCCGGATCGCGACGGTCCTAGGATACGGGAGATGCCAATGGCGATCGACACCCGTAAAACCCAATCAATCTCATACTATACAATCACTCACAATATCGCAGTGGAAAATATAAGTTACCTAATCTTTGCAGCGGAAACCCACCATCAATCACATAACAATATATCTATAACTTATAGCTTCTATAACTTCTATAATCTTATACATTTATACTTCAAAATGCCTCATACACTTACATAAACAATCCGTCTATACCATTATATAATACCCATGGAGCATCTAATACACATATATAAAAATATAGTGTTTGATTAATTACACTATCTTTATCAGACTGCAGAATTCCTTTTAGAAACAAAACCAAGAATCTGCCTCCTACTTTGCACCTGCAGAGGGTAAACAGTGAGAGGGTTAGTATATAAGATACTCAGTGAATCTATATGCATCGCCAATAAAAGTGAGATTTACAGAGGAACCAATGATATCAAATTCTCAGTATAACCAATTTATAGAAGCATTTACAGTAAATGACAGAATAGATCAATAAGGATATCAAAAGTTCAGTACCATAGAGAAAAATAGATAAAGGGCTGGATTGTATGAAATTATACAATCTCCAGTAACAATCAATCTGGACTATATGCGAACTATATGTGCACATACAATCTCCTATATGGACTATATGCGAACTATATGCGCACATAAAGTCTCCTGTAGCAATATCTGTATCATAAGACAGATCAGACTTTATGTCTAGGTCCATAACCCTTTTCCTAGCTAGGGTATCAGTAATACAATGTGCACAAGGTCGATAGTATTTTCTCGCTACCTTGTCGAACTGGTAGCTCTGTTATATCACATAAGGTCCACATAAGAAGAAAAATTATCAATGGACACCAGTATACCACAATGGTGTCCTCAATATCAATCAATCAATAGCAGTTAAGTAGCAAGGGCTCATTAGAATCAATTAATGAGCCTAAAATAAATAAAACATCAATAATAATCAATGAAATGATGGCTAAAGGTCTAACGACCAAAAATGGAAACAAACATATTTTGGTCATTTGTGATAAAAAAGTTGACGCAATTGGCATGCCATTGTTGCTGGCGACGGTGGCATTCAAATGGTTGGCCTATGGATTTTTTTTCGGCATGATTTCGGCGCAATATCGACATTGCCCCAATTATCAATAAACATACAAATGGAAGCAATTCCATAGGAAACAAAAACAACTCAATAATCTTCAATAAATGCATCAAATAAGCAATGGAAACACAAGCCAAAGGAATGAATAAAATAAGGCAATTTACCCCATTTAGGGTTCGGCCAAAGTCAAGTTTTTATATATGAGTTTCAATTGATGTTTTATCAATCTAGGCAAGTAAATTGATGCATAGTAGACTCACCTAAACCTCCAAATCACCAAATGTTAAAAATTTGCTTCCAAATTCCTAAATCCTCGGTTTAGGCCAATTTTGACGATTTTTCCCAAACGAGTTTTTTGCAAAGAAACGAACGTCAATTAAATACCGATAAATACCCAATTAACTTATTCTAAAGCCAATTTACCTATCCTAATCCATATACTCAAAATCATATTACACAACTTCAATTTTAGGGTTTTAAATTGGGAAAAATTATTTAATACATCAATTGATGCAATTAAACTATTTACCCATTCCTTTCATCATCAATTTAACCTAATTAAACCAAAAAATCAAACAAACAAACACTTACCAAATTTTTCCCAAAATGGCCGAAATCCCTTCCTTGAAATTCTTGAATTTTTTTTTTATTTCTATGGCTTAATTTGGTAGTAAAATGTTTGTATGGTTTTAATTTTGGATTTGTAACACTTTTCCTTCACAAATCTAACTTAGAAAATCAAAAAGGAAGAAAAGAAATGAGCTACGGTGAAGAACAAAAAAATGCAGAAATTTTTGACCAATTTGTGCTTATATAATAAGACAAAATAGGCAAATTATACTTTAGTCCTCAAATTTTCCAAAATTTACTTTTGGTCCTTTTTCGCTCGGTAAATCATTATGGTAGTTCCGTCGGGAATCAAAATTCAAAGTGAATATTTAAACATCATATATTTAATTAATATTATATAATAAAAATAGTTTCAGAGCCGTTCTGAAATTCAGACTGTCGAAATTTACTATTCATCGAAAGTACCATTTATTCACGGTTTTGCCATTTCTTACTTTATCAGTGTTCTTAAATATTTTCTCATATTTATTTTTACTGTATTCACACATGAATATACCTTATTATTTACCCTCAATCCAAATTCAGAAATTCATCCATTGACCGTTTCGCTATTTTTACAGCAGCGATATCGGTATAGACGATTTCCGAAAAATTTTCTCGTTTTCGCTCTAACTGAGTTTCTAAAATTATTATTGGTCATTTTGATATTTTTAATCCATATATTAAGAACTTATTTCCCAAAAACTTGTTATGCATAAATATGGGGTATTACAAAACAGGCAAATTATATTTTTGACCAATTTAAATATACAAACACATCTCAGTATTGGAACAAGAACATATACTTGGCTTTACGTCTTGTTCACTTCCCATGTACACTATTCCATAGACTGATTCCTCTACCATACTTTTACCATTCAAATCTCTTTTTATTCCGAAATTGTCGAACTTGACAATTTACACTTTCTATTGGTTCTACTCTTATGACATTTCTTCATTAACATCAATATCTTATTCTTTCAATACATGTGACATGTCTGACACATACTTCTATAGCATTAAGATATGGAAGACTTGATAAATATGGCTCATACTAAAAAGAAGAGCCAAACTGTACGCTAAATTACCAATCCTTTCTAATATTTTATATGGTTTCACGTATCTCGGTGTCAACCTTCTTTTCTTGTCAATTCCCATAACACTTTCTATAGGTGATATTCAAGAAAAATAGTATTACCAATTGCAAAATAAGCATCATTTCTTTTCGGATCTGCACAATTCTTTTGTTTGCTAAAAGCAATTTTTTTTTTTCATTCTCTCTTTGATAATTTACATCTTTCCATTGTCTCTTTTATCAACTCTAGACCTTCTAACTGTTTCTCATCTGGTTCCATCCAACATATCAGAGATCGACATTTTCTACCACGAAGTGTCTCATATGGGGCCATCCCGATAAAGGAATAATACTGTTGTTATATGAAAATTCAACCAGTGACAATTACTTATCACCATAACCTTTAAATTCTAGAACACTTAACCATAACATATTTTCTAGTGTCTATATTGTTCGGTCTAATTATCCATCTGTTTGTGGATGAAACACTGCATCAAATTTTAATTGTATATCCATAGCTTCTTGGAACTTCTGAGTATCTCTGTATCTCTCTATCAGATATTATCATTAAAGGCATGGAGTGCCTTACAATCTAATCAACATATAGTTGTGTATATTAAGCTGCATCATAATTAGTCTTAACCTCAAGAAAATGAGTAGACTTTGACAATCTAATTATAATATTTCATAGTGCATTTCCACTCAGGTAACTGTATCATCTATATCAACTCGATGGCTTCTGATGTTCAATCTTAATCTGTTAATAGGCTAAACATGTAGACACAACTTTGCCACATTTTCTTTTCATATTAAGTCATCAATAATATCTTTTAAACCATGGTACATCTTGGGAATTCTAGGATGTACTCTATAAGAAAAGAATAGACCTATCTTAAGATCCTATCTCGAAGTCCTTTAATACCGAGCACACATAACCATTTATCACATTTAAATTTACCATCCTCAACTATGAACTCTAATGCTTTGCCCTTTTTAACATTTTACTTTAACTTCCCAAGATATGGATCCCGATCTTGCTTCACTTTAATATCATCAATTTACAATGGCTTAGCCCGACATTGGGCTATCAGAGCCTGGTTTCGATTTTAGGATCCAAATCCAACTCTATACCCATATCAATTAACTCATTCATTACACGAATCAGTGGTCTTCTAACAATAGAGATGTAAGCTAGACTGCCCATAGTCTTTTGACTAAGAGCATCTGCTACTACATTAGTTTTATTCAAACGGTATAAGATTTTACAGTCACTATCCTTTAACAATTTACTCATCTTTGTTGCCGAAGATTTAGATTTTTATAATATACTATACACATGTTGTAGACTCTTATGATTCATGTAAATTTCACACTTAACATCATACACACAGTATCTTTAAATATTTAATGCAAAAACTATTGCTGCCATTTTCAAATCATGTATCGGTTAGTTTATCCCATGGTTCTCTAACTATCAAGAAGCACATGTAATTACTCTTCTATTTTGCACTATAACACATCTCAATTCAATTCTTGAATCATTACAGTACACTATGAAATTATCATCCACTGATGATAATGTTAACTCTATACCACTCATAAGGCAAAGCTTCAATGTCTAGAAACTATACTCTCACATTCATGTATTCATTAATACTTCTTTTTTTTTACTGGTAAATTTAATCAATCGTAGTTGTAGTGTTAGTTAAATCTTTTACAATCTCTTGTGGTAACTTTCCATTCCAAAGAAACTACAATCTCAGAACATTAATAGGTCGAGGCCAATTAATTACTGCTTTTACCTTTTAATAATTTTCCTTGATACTATCTTTATTTACCACATGACCAAGGAAACACATTTCAATTAGCTAAAATTGACATTTAG